>JABXWE010017871.1:0-21675 GCA_014611495.1 Limonius californicus | reverse complement strand
CCACGAAAGGTAAAAACTACCAAGTTTTGTGCTTGTGGAAAGTAACTTTCGGCTTGGCACGCGTATCTTGCAAAATTCAAATGTATTGACTGTGTTGTTACATCGATAAAAAAATTATTAACAGTGACCTGAAGCCACGGTTTGTTTTGCATTAATTATATACCGACGCTAATTTTATGCTATCATTTCCTGTAAACTTTACGCCTTTGACCCACACAGTCATTTTAACATAAATATTGTGTGTCAACGACGGCAAGTTTTATTCTCCGAGCGCTCAAGAATTAAGATCCTGTAATTCGGATTTTTGGTGTTAAACTTGTCATATTTTACCAATATTCATATCATTATATGTGTTTTAAAGTTTACTGTGTCTTATTGTGTCTTTTGTACTTGCTGTGTAAGGATTTTGCAAGCTTTTAAGATCTAGGAAAAAGCACAAAAGAAAGGTGAGTTCGATTCCCGTAGCTGTGGGTCCTTGGCCTTTCACAAGAACCTTGAAACCAGCTGGACTAGAAAGGTGGCGCCCACTTATTTCGACGCATCCTGTACACAATTTTAAGCATTTCCTCTATAAGCAATTTTAGCGAACCCCCCCTCCTGCCCTGAGTCAAGCCGCTGGCCTTTACCATCTTTTTTTGTTTGCGGGTCCAAGAAAAGCGCGTTTGGCTGTACCAAAAATTTCTTAGCACGCCAACGTGCGATTTTCTTTGTCCCATAATTCTCGTAGCGAGATTTGGCCCGTAACAACTGACGGGCCTCTCCTGTTGATGACCCTTTGAGGTATCTCAGCTGCAGGTACAGGTTCCCTTAACCCTTTATCTTACCCAGCGCTTTGAGCTATGTCATCAGCTTACGAACTTTTCCTGTTGATGCTGCTTTGAGGTATCTAAGCTCCCTTAATCCTTTATCTCGTCCAGCGCTTTGAGATATCACATCAGCTTACGGGCCTATCACATAGATGACGGTTTGAGGTATCTCAGCTGCAGCTACAAATTCCCTTAATCCTTTATCTTGCCTAGCGCTTTGAGGCATATCGTCGGCTTACGGGGCTTTCCAGTTGATGATGCTTTGAGGTATCTCAGCTCCCTTAACCCTTTATCTTGTCCAGCGCGTTGAGATATCTCATCAGCTTACGGGCCTTTCATGTTGATAACGCTTTGAGGTATCTCAGTTCCCTTAACCCTTTATCTTGTCCAGCGCGTTGAAATATCTCATCAGCTTACGGGCCTCTCACATAGATGACGCTTTGAGGTTTCTCAGCTACAGATACTGATTCCCTTAACCCTTTATCTTTCCCAGCGCTTCAAGGTATATCATCAGCTTACGGTCCTTTCTTGTTGATGCCGCTTTGAGATATCTCAGCTCCCTTAGCCCGTTATCTTGTCCAGCGTGTTGAGGTACCTCATCAGCTTGCGGGCCTCTCCTGTTGATGTAGTTTTGAAGTATCTCAACTGCAGCTACAGGTTCCAATAATCGTTTATCTTGCCCAGCGCTTTAATGTATCTCACATTCTTTTCATGCACCTCTAATTCCTATTCCCAGAAGGAATTTTCAATATCCCACTGTTTACCTTGCTCATTAGTTCTTCCACATATGGTTTTCAACATAATTGACCAATATTTTTATTGTTTCCTATCTCTACATTTCAATTTCTCATAATGACTTTTTCTTGCTCCTCCCTGTCTACCACCAGTTGTAACTCACTGTAAACATTTACGAGTATTTCCTCATCAGTTCTTCTTAGTGGTGCTTAATTCTGAATAATATTCACATTTTCTTTTAAATTTATACTTAATCCTATTATTCTTGATGATACTACTTCAAAATGTGTTATGCTTCGATGAATTTCTTTTTTTATAACTATTCTTACTCCTCCTTTGGTACTTCGTCCTGGTTATACTCCGGAATAATATAAATAATAATTTCCTTCCATTGTACCTACTTCCAACTAACACTTTCTTGCGGTCACTAATTCCTATTATATCTAAGTACAGTGTAATAATTATGTTGAACACCACACGAAACCTAATTTTCTAGTAGAATTGAGTTTGTTAATATTTAAATTTGCTGCTTTTGCGCAATTTCGGTCATGAAATTAATCAATATCTCGTCTAGTCGCTTCTGATTTTTCGACAATTTGTCAACAAATGAGTAGCAAATCTTATCATCAGGTTTTACGATTACCTAGAGAATAATATTTTGAACATGCGTTTTGACCATTCGTAAAATTTATGAAAAATTGCTAGTATATCGCCCATGCACTATTGATCGTATCAGAAAATGTAATATAGTTATAAATCCATTACAATAATAATTAAAATGATATTTTATTTTAAAACAATTCCACGAAAGGAACGGAAACCTTATAGTCCTTTAACATGTAACCATTATTACTGGTGGTTGTTGCTTCTGTTATCTGCTGTAAGAGAAATGTTAGGGACAGTTTTGTGTTTATATTGCAGTTGGCGTTCGTTTACGCTGAGCATGTGATTATCGGTTTTACCGATTTGTATTATGAGAGGATTAGGTAGTAAAAATTGGGCGTGATGGATATACATTTTTGAGAGATGAAATTCCGGCTATAACATAATTCACAAAACTTACGATAAATTTCACATTTTCGCATAGTAAAAAAAAAATAATAAAATACATGGTGTTTATTCTAAATATACATTATAAAAATGGCCAATTATTCGATTTAAGCTAAAACTATCCGCCAATTAATGAATAAACTGTTGTTTGTACTCTTTAAGTATACGTTACTAGACACTTGTGCTTTGTTACAGTCCTAAGAAGTGATCAATTCGAATTAAAATAATGGCATACTGAGATTCTAATGAAAATGTTCGATAGCGGACAAAGGGCGAACAGAACGACTAATTTGATCATTGTTACTCAGTAGAAAACATTTTGCATTATGTTAAGCTAGTAGTGAATTTCAAATATCTCTCACAATCAGATTTATTCCTGTAATGGGAGTCATCATTCGCAAATTGTAATATTAGATGAATGTGAAGAAGTCAATAAATACTGTTTTCTGAAGCCAAAGACGCCAATATATGATTCAAAAATAAGCTATAGGTTAGCAAATGAAAGTAATTTAATTTAGTTTAATTTTGTCGTTCCGTTTTCTGTCTCTCAATGTTATTCAATTTTTTGAAACCCCTTATCACAACGATCTTTAGAACACCGAAATACGTAATTCAGTAACTAAGGTGCCGTATTTCGTTTAGGAACTTGAACTAACAGAAGCAACTTGGTTGAGGAGTACCCGTACCAAGTTACTTTAGTTAGTTCAAGTTCATACTGAAGAATATGGCAGCTTAGTTGCCGAAATTCATATTTAGGTGTTCTAAGTATCGTGGTGGTAAGAGGTTCTTCTAAAGTTCAGTTACTTAAACCACCTTCTCCAATCAATCGTATTTGTTCCCCCAAGTTATTGACTATTGTGTGGTGAAAGTTAGTTTCTGTGCGCCATAAATATTACACAGGCATTGGCTGGTAAACTTTTGTTCGAATGTGTTGGGGAATTTTTCTGTTTTTGCGCATATGTTGCCGAACGTAGCCGGTCCTTGTCTTCTTCTTCCTTCTATTGTATATCTTTATTGGCTTTTCCTATCTCTACTTTTTGTCCAAGATATACATATTCATTATCAATTTCTATTTCTTTTCCGTCTATAATTATTTGTATACCTTGGGTGCTGATTATGTTCGCCTTATCTATATTTACCTTTTTTTCTATGTTTACTGATTCTACCTTTAGTTCTCTTATCATTTTTCTGCGATCTTCTTCGTTGTCGGCATTAAGAACTATGTCAGCAGCAAATAGATGGTTTCGTCTATCACTGTTGATGTTAATTCCCATTTCCAATTTTTTGAAGACTTCTAGGCCCAGGGCAAATAATTTGGGTGATATCGTGTCCCCTTGCCTAATTCCTGTTTTAATTAGTATCTGTTTTGTGTCTTTCTGTAGTGTGATTGTCGTTATTGATTATTTGTATATATTTTCCAATAGGGTTTTGATCGGTTGTCTGTTTGTACTTAATTTAATTCTTCCGTTACTGCCCAGTGTTCAACGAAGTCGAAGGCTTTCTCGTAGTCCGGGAATGCTATGTGTAGTGTAGATAAATTCTACCGATTTTGTATATTTGTATAGTTGTTTGCATGTACTATATCCTTTACGGGATACTGCTTGTTCGACTGGTTGATACCAGTGCAGCTTTTTCTCTATTCTGTTCGCGAGTATTCGAAAATCAACGTTGGTTCATTCCCCACAAGGGGGCGAGCCACTATAGGGGTCAGTCGGGTTACGCACCGGAACCCTAAGCCTTTCGCCAGCCAGTAATGGGAATGTAAGGAAAGGAAAGACCAGGAAAATTGGATAAAGGAATTTCGTGGATAATACTGTCCCAGCATTTACTTGTATGAACCAGGAAAACTACTGAGTCAGGAGAGACGGCCCGGGGGTTCGAACCCAAGACCTCCCGAATGAAAGGTAAATGCTCCGAGTATTCGTGTACACACCTTATATATATATATGCCTGTGACTTAAGACTTATTGGTATTGACCAATGCCAGTTTATATTGACAACCCGTTACCACCACGATATATCGTTTCTTCCATCTCCCTACAATGTCTTCTTCGGTTTCCAGTATTCTTCCATCTTTGTTTTTTATAAGTTTAAGTTTGTGTGGTTTTCCTTTTCTAGTCGACTTGAGTATTCTATAAAATAGCTTTTGGTTTCCAAAGTAATCCTGTTCCATCTTCTCACCAAATTCTTTCCATAATTTTTGTGTCGCTTGTTTCACCATTTCTTTGACTTCCACGATATATCGTAGTAGTAAGGGGTTTTCCACGATTTATATACTTAAACCACCGTCTCCATTCCATCCTATTATTGATCAATAGTTAGGAGAGAAGATCGCTTCGTCTCGTAAGAGATAAAGCACTCGACGAAGAGAAGTTTTCTAAACGTGCTTTATCACCGTTATGTATCATCACTATTATTGCGTTGTTTCGGTTTTCAGGTACGACTTGTTGCTCTAGGCAGATGTTGAATAGTTGACTTAGTTTTGGGATAATTGTATCTTGCACTTTTATCATTTTGGCTAGTATGTCGTTCTCCTCCGGAGCTTTGTTGTTCTTAATGTATGTATCGCATGTATAATTTCTTCTTCATTTATTTTGGGAAAATCTACATTTGGTATATCGATGTTTGCTTATCTTGGTGGTTGGTTTGCTTGCTTAGGGTCTCTAGAGTGTGCATAGCGTTTCGTAGTATTTTTCTGCTATTGTTAGTATTTCTTCTCCGACTCTTGTTTCTATATTATTCTTATCCTTCAGAGATATGATTCGGTGCTTTCCCTCTTTTCTTCTTAGGCATTTTAGGTTCTTTATGATACCTTCTTCTATTTGCCTATATTTTCTTCCTGATCATAGTTCTTGCTTCTTTTTTTTACTTGCCTGTACCGTTTTGTTGCATGTTATCCCTTTCTCTTCGTCTTTCTGAATATATAATTATATTATATAAATATATTATAATTGTTAGACACATACTGTTAAATATGGCGATGATCATTTTAAAATTTTCAGATATATTGGTCTTGTTTTTAATAATATCCCTCAACTTGATGAGTATTTATTGCTTTGAAAACGAGAACATATTCGCCCTAGTATTGATAAATATAGAATTTTCATTGGATATCTGTATAATATTATTTTGCAAACTAAAAAATCGGGCCGAAAAACAATACCTAAATGTTTTGTTCTTAATGTAAAAAAAGTTATTTGATTTTAAGTCTGATGCAATGTCCACGGATTAATAAATAGCTTATTGTTACGATCTAAATATAAAGACATTATAGTTATAATATATTTCTGCTAAAAATTACCAACGGAATAAGTAGCGTGGAACAAATCCAAATAAGTACCATTTGTCTAACTTGTAATAATATATTTAATTTCTGACAAGAAAAATTATTTTGACAGACTTGTAATTGATTTCACATATATGATAAATACCCCCCCCCCCGGAACCGCTTTCGCATTACTTCAGGGGGTGCGGGCGTCCCTTACGCACTAACCATTCATGCAACATGCACCCTAAAGTTAACTAAGTAAAATGCGGTCGCTTCAACCGGGATTCGGACACGCAGCCGATCGGCCACATTTCACTGTGACCTCGAGTGACAGCGCGTATTCGCACTGCTCCACCGCTGTGCCTATGTTTCAACCTAGCGGCCCAATAATGTATATTTGCCGCTTTAAAATATCTAAAACATATTTTGTTATTCGTCGAGTCTGTTACCTTGAAACATATTTTTCTTATATTCTATTACGGTTCTTAAATTACGTCGTATGTTCCGAAAGTCTAGCATTTATAGAAAACAACAGATGTTGTCTAAATTCGGAAGTGACCCAAGCTATCAGCTCATACGTAATGATAATGTCTTGAATATTAACAATTATAAGCAATATACAGCTGAGATAAAATAAAGTACGGTCATACACGTCTCGGACGTTGTCCAGTAATTATTACGGTTGCGAAATTTTGATCGCTAATTGCTTTTTTTTATAGAAATACTTAATTTTTTACTTATATTAAACCTAAGAATTACCAGTACGCAATTTCAAATAAAAAATTTAAGCTGTTGTGTCTATAAATTGTGTGTAAATAATATCACAGTATGCGTAAGTAATGACACCTTAATACAAAATGTAAATGTATTCAGTAATGGAACAATGAATTATTTAAATTGGTAGTACAACATTTCTATTTACCTGTCACTTATAAAGTTAAATTCATTAACGGGAACGGTGGTATGTGATATCTTCTCATTATTTTTTAAAAACTATGTACTAGGATATACACTCTCGCATCATTACCGTGACCATGATTAAATGTACTAACCTGCACATTTTGTTCATTTCTTTATATTAACCAGACAACGTATCATAAACTATGATTACGCGGTGGCTTTACGATGTGCAGTGTCGCTATTCGCCATCTAGCACAAACATTTACTTTAATTTACTGTCACCGAAGCTAAATATTTAATTTCATTTACTGTGGTAGACGTCTTTTTCTTTAATTTAAAGTATTGTCTCAGTAATCATTATTTAAGCAAAGAAACTACGGCAGTTAAGAAGCCGGTCCTGTTATGGCACAAATCCTGAAAAGTTATGGCATCTAAAAACCTCAGAATTACTTTTACATTACCAAGATGATCTGGTAGCAACGAGTGTTATACGCCTCCGAAGTTTTTAAAAGTTTTGGTAACAAATGTGAAGCTCTCCCTACTTTTTGCTTCGTTTTATGTCTAAATCTCAAGACGTAAAAATGATACACCTATCTGACCTACAAATTTAACAGCTCTAAATAATCCAAAAACTGTAATAAATTTCCAAAATAATAAGATTAATTCCATGCAATAATATGGTTTTTAGTAGTGTTTAATACATCGTATTTAAAGAATTGCAGTTAAATTAATTATACAGCGAGCGAATAATTTTGTTAAGCAGTCTATCCGGATACCGAATAATACGCTTAAATTGTCTGCCCCGATACAAAATAATCGGCCAACTAAATTATCTGGATTTGAAAGTATTCGACTAAGCGATTGTCAGGATACTCGTCCAAGTAAGCTATTCGAATACCGAGTAATATGACTAAGCAAAACACGTTCAACGAATAATTTCATTAACCAGTTCATACCAATACCGTTCAATTCGGATCACAGCACGATTCTTTTATTGAATAATACGGCGAAGCAGTCTAGCCAATAATAAATAATTCTGTAACTTAGAGCACCCGGACACCGAATAATTTGGTTAGTGGCATAGTGGCAAATACGAACTAACCTGATGACCTATATACCAGACCACCGCCACACCGATCAGTTTGATTAACAGGACTATTTTGATACTGAATAATTCGGTTAACCCTTTTAACCGATACCGAATAATTTGGTCAACCGGTGTATCTGGATATTTTTTTGATAAAGGTTTATCAGCATATCGAATAATTGTTCTAATCAGATTATCCAGATACGGAATAATTTGGTTAATGGCATATTCGCAGAACGAACTGACTGAATGATATACATACCACGCCACCTTCATGCCTGTCGATTTGGTTAACTGGATTATTTTGATACTGAATAATTCGGTTAACCTTTCTAACCGATACCGAATAATCTGGTTAACCTTTCTAACCGATACCGAATAATCTGGTTAACCGGTGTATCTGGATATATATTTTTTTGATAAATGTTTATCAGCATATCGAATAATTATTCTAATCAGATTATCCAGATAGTGAATAATTTGGTTAATGGCATACTCGCAGAACGAACTGACTGAATCATATACTTACCACGCCACCTCCATGTCTGTCAATTTGGTTAACTGGACTATTTTGATACTGAATAATTCGGTTAACCTTTCTAGCCGATGCCGAATAATTTGGTTAACCTTTCTAGCCGATGCCGAATAATTTGGTTAACCGGTGTATCTGGATACCGAGTTGTTTTTGATAAGGGTTTCTCAACATATCGAATAATCGTTCTAATCAGATTATCGGGATACCGAATAATTTGGATAATGGTATACTCGAATGATATACATACTACCTATCTGCATGCCCGTCAATTTGGATAACTGGTCTATTTTGATACTGAATAATTCGTGGTTAACCGGTGTATTTGGATACCGAGTTTTTTTTATGAACGTTTCGCAACATATCAGATAATTGTTCTAATCAGATTCTCCGGATACCGAATAAATTTGTTAATGTCATATTCTATGAACTGACTTACTGAATGATATACATACCACGCCACCTCCATGCCTGTCAATTTGGTTAACTGGACTATTTTGATACTGAATAATTCGGTTAACCTTTCTAGCCGATGCCGAATAATTTGGTTAACCGGTGCATCTGGATACCGAGTTGCTTTTGATAAGGGTTTCTCAACATATCGAATAATCGTTCTAATCAGATTATCGGGATACCGAATAATTTGGTTAATAGTATACTCGAATGACATACATACTACCCTTCTGCATGCCCGTCAATTTGGATAACTGGACTATTTTGATACTGAATAATTCGGTTAACCTTTCTAACCGATACCGAATAATCTGGTTAACTGGTGTATCTGGATACTGAGTTTTTTTTATGAATGTTTCTCAACATATCGAATAATCGTTCTAATCAGATTATCGGGATACCGAATAATTTGGATAATGGTATACTCGAATGATATACATACTACCTATCTGCATGCCCGTCAATTTGGATAACTGGTCTATTTTGATACTGAATAATTCGTGGTTAACCGGTGTATTTGGATACCGAGTTTTTTTTATGAACGTTTCGCAACATATCAGATAATTGTTCTAATCAGATTCTCCGGATACCGAATAAATTTGTTAATGTCATATTCTATGAACTGACTTACTGAATGATATACATACCACGCCACCTCCATGCCTGTCAATTTGGTTAACTGGACTATTTTGATACTGAATAATTCGGTTAACCTTTCTAGCCGATGCCGAATAATTTGGTTAACCGGTGCATCTGGATACCGAGTTGCTTTTGATAAGGGTTTCTCAACATATCGAATAATCGTTCTAATCAGATTATCGGGATACCGAATAATTTGGTTAATAGTATACTCGAATGACATACATACTACCCTTCTGCATGCCCGTCAATTTGGATAACTGGACTATTTTGATACTGAATAATTCGGTTAACCTTTCTAACCGATACCGAATAATCTGGTTAACTGGTGTATCTGGATACTGAGTTTTTTTTATGAATGTTTCTCAACATATCGAATAATCGTTCTAATCAGATTATCGGGATACCGAATAATTTGGATAATGGTATACTCGAATGATATACATACTACCTATCTGCATGCCCGTCAATTTGGATAACTGGTCTATTTTGATACTGAATAATTCGTGGTTAACCGGTGTATTTGGATACCGAGTTTTTTTTATGAACGTTTCGCAACATATCAGATAATTGTTCTAATCAGATTATCCGGATACCGAATAAATTTGTTAATGTCATATTCTATGAACTGACTTACTGAATGATCTACATACCACGCCACCCCATGCCTGGTTAACTGGACTATTTTGATACTGAATAAATCGGTTAACTTGTGTATCCGATACCGAATAATTTGGTTAACCAGTGTGTCCAGATAATGAGTTTTTTTAATAAGTGCTGTCAACATACCGATTAATTGTTCTACTGAATAATTGGTCTTCCCGAATACCGAAAACCGACTGACCGAATTATTAGCAAACAGAGTAAGTAAGTTAACTAATCAGATTATTTGGATACCAAATAATTCGGTTACTCGAAATATCGGAATACCGAATGAGTCCGCTAACCCGACTATATATATTCATATTGTATACTACGATTAACCAAGCTATTCAAATTTTCCATGGATAGTCTGATAAACCACGTAGCACTATTCGGTAATTTACATAACAGAGTGTAGAGCTTCTAAATTTCCACCACACTAATTTACCGACTGAAATAAACACAATTAGAAGAATCATTAAGAATATTTTAGAAAAATTTTAAATAATGATGATGATTGTAGAAAGACCTGCTCTTGCTATATTCCAAAAACTTACGGAGATTTCATACACGTATACAGTTTATATTATTTGACATGTAAACTTAAACATGCACAAAGCAGAGACTGAAAAATAGTATTTTGCGTTTCATAAATGGAGTTTTTTGAATCAAGCAAATAAATAAACACAATTTCAACATTTCACTGTTTGTTTATTCCTCGTGGATAAAAAATAAAAATTAAATGTTTTTAATTAGCTTGTAGTATCATCCGAATCGAATTTTATATGGTTTTTAAACATGATTTTTGCTGTTGGCTTCTGTTTATCACAATCAACCACACTTCACATTCCTCCGCACCTTTAACCATGCAGTTTGCTGTAGTTGTAATATATTTCTTGAACAGATATTAACTCGACTTTGATGCAGCAATATAAAAATAAATAAGATATTTAGTTACAAACGTAGGTGTTTGCAAAGTAGACGTTATATGTTACTGCAGTAATCTGAACCGAACTGCAAGGTTTTGAATAATACTGTAATCGACGTCACCGAAGTTTTATTATATTATATAGTTTATGAGCGAGCTGTTCCCTTTCAATAATTTAAGACCAGCTACCGTCATAATTCCCACTCGCTTAAGAAATTATGAATTAACAAAGCACCCTATCAACTCTAATTAGGATTTCTGATATATATGTACAATAGTCTAAATTAACAAACGCGACGGGTGTAATAATGTAATCATAGGATCATTAAATCTGTTTTTTAGGAACAATGTGCCTCGTAATTGTGTACAATTGGCCCCAATTTTTATAAAATTTAGCTATTTTAATTAAGACTTCTATTGTCCCAAAACGCATAACATACAATCATTTGTACTAACTAGCTACTGATCAGTATGTAATCTTTTTATTAGGACTATAAGTACTAATCAGCTCAAGGTAAATAGGGGATGTAATCAACGAAAATTCTCGTTTATTTAAAACTCGAAGTACTAAAAAGCCAATAGTGCAAATACAATTTAGTTTCAAATGCCACTTCAATGTAACATTCATTCATTTATTATTACTGATAATAAATTACAGGATGTTAAATCGTAGATGTAGTAATTAACCTTAATTTGGCTTGAAATTGCCCCGCCCGTCAAGTATGACAAAGTTAAATTGTGTAGTTGATATTATTTGAAAAGTATTCACGGAGTTTCTTAAAATAGAAAGTTAATTGGTTTGCATTCCTTTGTTTTCCTGGTTTTCATTCGAAAAAAGCTCGCCGTTTCATTCTGCTAATTAGACTGACTGTATGTATTTGCATGATTTTAAATATGCAATGTAGGAATTAATGAAAAGAAAATTTATTAGCAGAACCCGTAGGCTACGTTCCCCGCTTTATTTATCAAATTTTCTTGTTAATAATAAACATGCTGTATCGAGGTGTAAGATGTGTACTTTAATACGTCCAATAATTGATGAAATACACATGTTTGGGGCCTAGAGAGGGGAATAATTTCAGCTTTCAATTCGAAGTAATTAAAATGATTAGTCGTAAAGTCATAATTTGACACTCAAATAAAAATCAATATGGTAACGAAATCTCCACTGTAATATGAGATTTTGGCTTTTGATAATTTAATAATCGACGAAGGAAAATGAAGTTTCGTTGTCAAACCTTTAAACTTTTTCTCAATAGATCAGCCTACCATTCTTTTAACCTTTATGTATAAATATACGAATGAGTATATCCAAAGGGGTTCCGTATAAGCAAATAATGACAATTTGATGCACAACAGGGCGTTCTTTTATTTCTTCAATAATATATTCTTTGAGGCAGTGTTATATTCACTCTGAAGATGCAAGCTGCAATGTCTTGCGAAACTTTAGTTTGTATGGGTTCACAAACAGCTAACAGGCATATGCCGATTAAGTATTATTGTCCTGGCAAACAAAATACATCAAGATCAAATCCTTGTCCGCCCCAAGGTTTGATTAATATAAGCACACGGCCCTGTTTAGGCAGGCAGGGCCTACGAACAAATATGGATCAAACTTCTAGAGCAAATGCTTGTAAAGGCAGACAAGCTACAGGTCGATCCTTACCTGATAATGCTGGATGTAGTTCCCAAACGACGACGCGGTCTAAGCCGAAAGTAAATTGTAATATTGACGGTTCTTCAATAATGTTAATGTCCATCACGCAGCGGTCATAACTGTATACATTGATGTCTTCATGGACGAAAATTACGCCCGCTCGCTTCCACTTCCAATAGAACAATACCATTTGGGTTGTACTTGTAAAGATGTGTGATTTTCATAGAATTGGGCCGTGGACCCCGGTCCTGGTTGGTGGCTACAGCTTTGCTTTATTCCTTTCCCCGTTTTGCAGGAGCTTCTTAAAAATAGATCAAGTTACCGAGGATCGTCGCGCAATTTCGTTGTTGATAAAACCTGATACATCCACTACTGGTGGTTTCAAATCTAAATTGAAAATCACCTAAATTAAATGAGCTCTATGAAGTTGTAATAGCATACATTGCATATACATGTACGTGCTAACTAATCGTGTAAATATATATTGTTGTTGAGTAAGAGTGTATCCCCGCGATGTTTTATTTTATTTCATAGGGGTCACTTTCGAAAATTACGAGATACTATAACTGGTGATTAATAGTTATTTTTGTATTAAGTGCGCAAAATGAGTGTTTTTTTAATGGCGCATGAGAATGTTAGTTTTAGTCGAGACCGTTAGGTCGAGACTCAAAACTCATTCGAAAGCGCCATTAAAACACGAATTGTGCAGGAAATACAAACAACTTTTTTTCTACAGCAGTCAAAAAAATAAGAAAGTAACAGTAATAATTATTTTCTCGATTATTTCCAAAAAATTCTCTGATATTTCAAGTTACCGCTGAGTTCATATGGTTACGATGGTAACAATCTAATTTCGTGTTCATAGTGAAAAAAAAATATTTTTTTGTATACGCTCCCAAAATGAGCTATTTTACGGACTCATTTCAGTCCGTAAAATGAGTCTTTTTCGGACACTATCCCAAAAAGTTGCCATGACAACTTTCTAGGATCATTTAGGTAAATAAAGCAGAATAGTTTAATATGGTGGCATGGTAATTAAAATCCGAAGCTCACTATTTTCGAGACATATTTACTCCGATCACATTAATCATTCTTAATAATAAGAGGTTTGAATGTGTTTTTGGGAGCTTTAACAAAAAAATGTTGTTTGTAACACGTACCTAAAACGTTTTTTCGGCACTCATCTATTATTCCGGACTCGGCTTCGCCTCGTCCGGAAACAACAACGATTCGTCCGAAAAAACATTATTTTAGGTACTTTGTAACAAAAATAACTAGTTTCACTGTGAAAAAATGTTTTTTTTTCATTAATCAAAAATGACAAACTTTGCAACTTGATAGCGATACATAAATGTCACGTTTGTTTGACAGCTGTAGAAAAAATGATATAGTTTGCCTTGTATACGAAACATGAATCTAAATATAAATTGTAATAAAAACTTTTTGCCGCAATATTTATTGCATTATCTGTGCATATTTGGAAATTTCCTATGATTGCTCTATGCATGCAAAGTATTGCACACATAGTAGAACATACCTGTTATTTAACGCGTACTCCTAATCGATGGAAGTACATACACTTTGTGTCTAAAGAAGATGGTGTTGATACAGACCATGGAGAAACGGGCATAAAAACCCAAGTATGAAGCGTGACATTTTATTCCAGAGGTGGCCAAGCAATTTGAGAGGTGGGCTAAATTTTATAAATAAGTATGCCTGCTAGGCCGCTGGTCAAAATATTATGAAATATATATATATATATATATATATACACGCACCCCATTTTTTATTATTTATTGCATATGCCATATTATATTCTCGAACGTTCCCGTTGCTTCTGGCCGTTGTCGGGTCGGCGGCGCGAACCATAGATTAATCTTTTGTCTACAGCTCAAAAGATATCGGGCCGCCGCCGTCAAAAGAGTATCTACAGCAGCATTTTCTTGGCGGCATACGTTAACCTTCTTTTTCGTTCATTCATACTAACGTTCCCCCCGAACCGCTTTCGCATTACTTCACGGTGGTGCGGGCGTCCCTTACATACTAACCATTCATGCAAGATGCACCCTGAACTTAACTAAGTAAAATACGGTCGTTTCAGCAGGGGTTTGAACACACGGCCGATCGATGCAAAACAAAGATGCGTGGCAAATTTTGTGAAGTGAATCATTCAACAATTGCTGCTTTTTTCAACGACTCTCTAATCTTATTGTGGCCGTCTGAAACTTTATATGAAAAAGTGCGAGTGGTTCGCAGTGACGCTGCACTATACATGTGCAAGGCAATGCGAAGACTGCAGATTTTGGTCCCTTACTTACTAACCATTCATGCAGCATGCACTCTAAACTCAACCAAGTGAAATACGGTCGCCTCAGCCGGGGTTCGAACACGTGGCCAATCGGCCGCATTTCACTGTGACCTCGGCTGCAGCGCGTATTCGCACTGGCCCACCGAGCGCGTTAACCTGTGATATTGTTAGTAGACAACTGAAACTGGTAATTATTGAGGTTTTCCGGAGGATTCTTGTCTTTTTGCTATGTTTTGATTATTGGGTGCGCTATTCTTTAATCTGCCACTTCAGTAAAGTTCTGTCTCAGGGTAAGGGTCGCATGCGGCCTGCGGGTTGGGCCACCCCTGGTTTAATGCATCATCCGCCGACCCATGATAGCTTATTTTTTTGACATTGAATTCCTTTGCCTGTGGTATTGTCTTTTCTTAGATTATTTTATTTCGAAATAGTATAATAGGAAGTAAATTAGTAAATAGCCCTGTACTATTTATCTTACTTTGATGTTTCGATGTTACTGGTTTACTTTTCCTTCAGCTTTCCACAACTGGCAAATAGTATTTTAAATAAATTTTGGACTTGGATTATTCGAGAAATTTTATTGGTATACAGGCTGAATGATATACTCCATCCCGAGTTGTAGCGTTTCTAATTAAGATGGTATTTCAGTTACTACTCTGATTTTTATTCTAAAATATTATATACGAATGTGTAACTTAACCTTAGGGATTATGGTCTTCGTATACGTTTAAAGTTTGCTAAATATTAAAAAAAAAAAGGTAACAATATGCAATGTTAATATGAAAGTCAGAACGACTTACGCATACAATGAAAAATGCACTGCACATACCAAACGGTTTGCTGTGTATAACAACTATTTCAGAAGACTCGAACGGAAGAATTCGTAATTTACACCGATTGAAGCATTAGGTTAAAACTAGTAGACTAACAATTTGTTTGATTAAATCAAACTTATGCTTTGTATTAGTAAAGTAATTCTTAATGGGAATCGAGCTTCCACCCCAAACGTGTATTTTTTTAAATTTTATTTTATAATATAATAAATTATAATATAAGAGAATATGTATGCTTCGTCAATTATCTTAAATCTACCCAGACGATGTTCTAAACAATTATTTATTTAGGTTGAATACTGTTATTTTTTATGTGGCACAAAAACTCCAATGTAGCGATAGTCAGACTCGTTAGAGCAGCCTATGAATCACTATTGAAGCGATTTATTTAGCCATCTAAGCGGGCCAATCGACGTACATTAAGAAACTTGTACGAAGGTTGTAACAATCCTTGCGTATGTTAGGTTTTACATTCGGAAGTAAATATTTGGTATTCTAAACTAAAACTATTTTAATGTGTTACCAATTCAGCATTAGTCTTTGACTGAATGTAGATCTGAGATTCAATAAATTTGGAAATATCACTTTTAGTTCTATATTTATAGCTACTATAAAAATTGCTTGAATCCTGGATGAATTGTATTAGTAATAATATTTAAATTATACAAACAGTTCTCTGACATGTATACAGGAAATATTATATGGTATTTATTTGAAATAAATCTTAATTATATCTCGTTCGGGAAATATTTGTTATACATCCGAAACAAAACTATCTGTCATCTACCGCTTTTTTCTCGGCTATTAACTATCTCGTTTTGTGATATCTACATATCTGGGGCTTTCATGGCGAGGTCTTTTGATTGCTGTCACGTAACAATGATTACTGGCAGACACCAAAGACAAACGTTCAGATGTCTCATTAAAGCATTTTATGTATGTTGCAGGTAATGGTGTCAGGACCTTTGAAGTGGCTGTTGATTTTTACGAGCGTATTATCATTCGCAACAGCATCGGTGTGTCCTCAAGGCAAGCAGTTTCTACATCAAGAATTGCAAATCTGCGTTAATTGCACAATATGTGACAGTGAGAAGGGCCACGTAGTCCTTAGACCCTGCGAAGTTCACCGAGATACGATTTGCGGGCCATTGAGCGAGCTCACTCTTAATTGGAAATTTTTGCAACAGCAGCCGCAATCTGAAAACCGTCACCGTCATGGCCACCACAGGCATCATCACGACCCCAAGGAGCAGAGAATATACTGGAACTTCGGGGACAATTCTAACGAACAGGCGACGGCATTTAAGGCGGAAGCAAGGGTCGACCCTACGGCAGAGGTGATCGGGGTGGAGGTTACGAGTACTGAAGTACCCTTTTCAAGTGCAGAAACGCTTATCTGGGACTGGCAAGCAATCGCGCTTACGCTAGCAGTGTTCGCCTGCATTCTGTTTTTTCTCGTGATTGCTCTCTACTCCTTACATCAAGCTAAACAATGGAGGAGGCTCAAAGAGAACTTCGAAGCTGGTAAGCTTTTAGTGGTCCTTTCTTTTGTCTTTATTCTTACAAGTGCTCTCCACCTTTACGCAGTATTTTACACCAAAGAAGACTTTGTCCCTTTTTAAAATATGCTCGGCACAACTAAATATGTATATCCTTGCCGATCAGCATGCAAATTGTAATTACGAATTTAAAGGTGGATGTTTTTTTGTTCAGAATTTACAGGTTTTTACACAAAGCGAATTTAAATCAAGTCAGAAATAAATTTTCATTGGGGGTTGATGATTAAAATCATTAAACAAAACTAACACAATACAGTTAAACATCTTTGTCTGGGTTAGTCGAATTCCACTGATCCCCCTGACCAAATTGCTATAATTTTATGTATGCAAAACTCTCGATTAACCTAATTACTATTAGCCGAAAGTGGGTGCCATTCCATTTGGCAGAATTTTCCTTCTATTATACAATTTTTTGATCATATCCCTTAGAATACACGTTTTAAATTGTGTAAATATTATTGGTAACAGAGTTGGTAGAGTCCGCACGCCTTTAGAACAACATGTTGAGTCATCCTAGGCTGCGCGAAGCAATCCTACCAGTGGCGTCACCGGTGTGTTTGAAATTAGGGTCAACCATAGGTTTTACATTTTTAATATGGCATAATTTTGTTCATATTTTTTTCTTGTTGCAAATGTGTACTACTAAATAATATAAAGATTAAAATTACATACACTTCTATATTTTAAATTATATCTACAATATATATTTTTAAGTATGCTTTATTAATACTAATGCAAATTATATATTAATTAAAGTAGATGCACCCCAGACATTCCAGTTTCATTATCATCGTCATCATCGTCAGTTTCAGACCATTTTTCTGAATCCCAGTCAGAATCACCTGTATTTACTGCAAAAGAAAATTGTTCAATTGCATTACCAAACAGATGCTCTTTTACAGTATATTCTTCTACACATTTTTCGACATGAGTACATATTTTACACCAGTCTTCGACCGACACAGAATTAAATTTTTTTTTGTCAATTCTTCTACATCTGCTAATTTAAATGTTACGTTAATTTAAATTTCTATTGTTTAGTTCTGAAAAATTTTGTTAATTAATTTATTTTAATTTTAATTTGAATTTGAAAAGTGTGAAAGAGGGCTTTATTTATTCTGTATTAATTTCCGTCGTTATGGAAACAAATAGTAGGTAATAACTTGAGTTGCCTACATTTAGGCGCTTCTTAAAGAATCTTTGAGAAGCTCTATCCCTGAAGGGAAACACTTTTGACCATACTTTAATAACAAAAAAATGTTTGTTTTCATGTATACTTTAAGCCCTAGAAGTTTGCCCCTACAATTCATTAACACCCTGTATAATAATACAATAACTCGAATATACTATTTCTTCTCTGCCACTTCTGTGCAAAAGTTCGGCCGTAGTGCTGGCTGAAAGGCAATGTAATTATATATGCCTTAAAGTCGTAAATTACTTAATAATCATTTTTTCAAACGTAATTTATTTTAACATATTTGCGCTAGATTATAATAAAGCATTAATAAGCAGTTTCTACTTTTCTGGATTTTTATCATAAAATATCCTGCGTACAGTAAGACCCCGTTTAACGCTACTCCTATTAACGCTGATTCGCTATAACGCGATTTCTTCCAACCCTAAATCTTACATGATTCGATATAAAGCGGTTCTACTCGAAGCTTTAAAAAGCCCTAAATTTACGTTGATGGAATTTATGGCGATATTTGCCGTGGTTCGTGTATGATACAACTATTCCCGAACCGGAACCAATCAGCGAAGGGTGACAATTCGACGTAGCGCTGAAATTCCCCTAAACTCTAAATCTATGTTTGTCCCATGTATTTAATTCCCCCGTACACTGTGTAGCGTCACCCACGAAACATAAAGATCTGTGCTCAGCCCTTGTCTCCCTTGCGGTCGCTCAAGGTTCGTTGAGTATACACTGTATAAGGTTGCCTACTAAGCAAGCAACAGTCGCGGTGGCGTCAGGGGAAAGGAAGACAGCTGTGACGTCATTCGTGTAAAGCGAGCGAGTGGTTGACTGCAGACGCAACTGAAAAATAATCGTATGCTACTTTATATATTTTAAAATGCTGGTACCTATGTTCTAGAAGCAGTTTTCGCCTGTATGTTGATGGGTTATGCTATTTCTGTCATAAGTTACACCTAGATCGCGAAGCAAACCAATATTTGATGATCCGGAATCATGAGCACAAGCAACTACTTTGAAATCGATATTATATAATTTATTAATCACTATGTGAATTAAACCAGGTGTGATTTTTGTGTCAAAATCCACAAAAACTGGTTGTTTCCAACTGCTGAAGAGGCCTCTTGTATTCATGATGTGCATTTGTGAATCTGGTCCAACAACTTGATCCATCTTCTGATCGTACTCGTACATTTCAGACACTTTAATTTCATCCAACTGAAGAACAACAACTCTTTCTTGCTCAGTCTTCGTTTTTCCAGCAATTTCTAACAACTTTAAAACGGATTCTAACACTCCTTGCCGCATATCAATTTTGGAAGCCCATTTTTGTAACCGTCGATATTCCTGGCAAAGGATAATTTAAACATAAATAACATCTCTTGCTAAAATATGTAATTGTGAATGCTAAAGCAATTTCTTTTTCTGTCCAATGCACTCTTCAACTCTTCTTTAATACAGATTTTAATTGCTTTTCTGTGAAGATCTTTCCAAAAATAGCGTTTAATCGGCTACTTTATTTTCTGCGGTTATTTTCGGGGTTGGTTGTTTTCTATATCTCTGCAGCATTTTTCTAAACGAGACACATTTATTTTTCCATATTTTTAAATCTCTTTCTGTGTCGCATAATTTTTTTAAAGAGTCATTTTCTATCGTTAACGATTTGACTAACAGATTCAGTTTCGTTATTTCACTTGTGGTGTTTATTTCTGTCGGCTTTTCAATGTCTCCTTCATTGTTTATTATTGAAGCTATGTACGAGGAAGAATCTTCCTTCATCAATCTGTTATTACGTCTGTGGGCTCTATCGTCGATTTTTTGAGAAGTAATTAGTGTGGCAGGCAAATTTAATGAATGATGATGAATGAATGAATAATTTAATGACCCGTTCTTCAAAATCTTTTTTTGTGGTAAGTTTAATCATTCAGATTTCAAATCTCTTTCATAGTCCTCTTATCTAAAATGCAACGAACAAATCCTAGAGCATGATGTATTAACATTATCTCCTCTTCGACATTTTGCTACCCATTCTTTGTAAATATTTGCATCTTTAGGGAATGTAAAGTATGTAACATTCAGATTACTTGCTTTTGCCTTTTCATGGTGCATTTTGCAGGTAGCTACAGCACAACTCATTGGCATCTGCAATAGGTGTTAAACGAACATAATAAATAAAATGAAAATTGGTAGACTGTTGCATAGGTCCCTCATTAGATTAATTTAACTAAATATTAACCAAATAAACTCTATTTCTTCTGCAGCTTCCTCGAAAAAATTAACTTCACCAAAAGTGGGTTGAGTATAATTTTGAATTAAAGTATTTGAAACGTTTTTTTAAACAAAAAATATTTGCGTTTGTCCGTACTTTCGACCTATCCTGTGTATACCTGGATAATTTTGTACATGTATAAGGGCAAATTAAAGCAGTTATGTAAAACTACCAAATAAAATTTTTTCATAAAGTCGAAATTACAGAGGTTTTGCTTTAGAATGTCCCATTCATGGGAACACTAATGAGAATTACATTACAATTAAAACAATAACTCACCTTGATGAACTTTTATAAAACACTTCAGGTTTAACTCCTATGTTTTAATAAATTTCTTTAAATATAATTAATTATATTAAACTTGCACAACACAGCTCGTCACAGATCAAAACACCTTAAGCACAGAAACACCGGGAAGTATTACACGAATGACGTCACTAAGTCAGGACTAGGGCTTCAGAGAGGGGAAAGAATTTGTCACCATTGGAAGATGGCGGTCGCTGTCTCTGTCTCTTTCTCCCTCCCCCTCTCTCTAAAAATGACTTAAAATCGAAGTAAAACGTGGTCGTATGTTCCCCTACACCTATTTACGATATCTTAAAATGACCCTATTTAACGCTGTTTCGTTTAGCACTTTGTCTTTTTTTTACTGTGTACTTGTTTTACTGTATATGAATTTTAAATAAACAATATCGTTTTCTGGTGGATAAAAATTATGTTCTAACAATCAAAACCTTTTTATGTGTTAAATTTGCAAACATATCGTTTGCATTGAAAAAAATATTTTCAGTCTAAAACTGCTGTTTAATATAAAAAA
>JABXWE010017869.1:0-41293 GCA_014611495.1 Limonius californicus | reverse complement strand
TTCTACCAAACTAGCAAGAAATTGATTTTGTCCTTCTGCAGACAGTTTGTAAAAGTGTAAGAAGAGCTTCTGTCTGCCTGAAAATTCAAATTTTACGTAGCATTTCTTTTTACAAGAGCAAGGCGGTTCTATTTCTTTAGCAGATACTTTATTACCTAGCATAGATATAAACTCTTTACCTGCTGTTTTTAACGATTTACTAATATTTCGTGTCCAATTATTAGGATTTCTTTTCCCTTTTCTTGACCCTTCTCCCGCTGCTACTTTTTTTCTGCCCCTTCGATTTCCTTTTATTGGCAGTGCAACTCCTGGGATGTCATTTACCAAACCTACTTCGTTTTGTAATATTTCAACAATTGTGTTGACTTCTTGCACGTTTTATCTTGGGTGTAGGATTTTTTCGTAGGTTTCCACTTTCGCTACTTTCAGTTTCTTCTGAAGATTCGTCATCACTAGGAATCCTTTCGTCACTGTCAGATGCAAATTCCACAAGCTGAGTAGATTCACTACAAAAACGTGGTGAAACACTCTTCAGCGGAGTCAGTTTTATATACTTAGTTTTTATAAGTTTGAACAATCAATCCGCTGTGGCCAGGCACTGGTACGGCTTGACGTGTTATTTCTTGATTTGGATTACCAAAACTGGGCGTGAGGTTAACTGGAGATTCAGTTTCATTGTTTAATAAATGTTGCAGTTCACTGCTTACAGACGGTGCTGGGATACACAGAACGCTGCTTCTAGTACTAACATGCAACGAATCTGAAACATAAGGACACAAATCAGATCACGAATAATTAACTCATATCCTAAAAATGTCAGTGTAAGTTAATAATACTACACAGCTAGCATAATGCTTAGCTTCTTGTGACGATGCACATAAATCTAATATTCTTCTGGTTCTTGAACTCATCTTTAATTAATTTAATAAGCAAAGCAAAACATTTAAAACCACTACTCACTATTAAATTGGTAAGGCACTATCAGAGTACATTATGTGAACTGTCAAAGCAAGGATTTTGACAGAAGCATACCAAACGCAATTGAATAAAAAGGCCAATATAATTCTTATAGTTGAGAAACTTCCGACTAAAACGGCCAATGTTAACTTTGGCCCTTTTAGCAGTAACTAAATTCTTGTGTTTAGAAACTGAATATAGCGTATCTCGACATAGGACTTTCTAACAACGAAAAATTTCGCAAAATACATTACAGCGTTGGCCACACGCTTGCTTATTAAAAAGTAACGGTTAGGATTAGACATTGGCCCTTATAGCACAACAAAGTAGCAAGTCTATGTAGGCTAACACCACATAGAACACCAAATGGGAAAAAATGACATTGGCCGTTTTAGCACCAAGCCACAGATATTATTATTAGATACCTATAAATTATACTCGTACTACCTTGTAAGAAACATTGTAACCGTATTGAAATGCCTTTATTTGCGTAAATACCCATTAACAACTTAGCTAGGAACCTTTCTTCGCATTCATTAAGTAGGTGAACAAAGAGTTTATTATGATAAGATATGGTCAATTGGAGTAAAAAAGACAAATATAGATAGCGGCATTAAACTCGGATACTAATTTTGCGCTACGTAACGCGACACTAACTTCAAAAACGTGGAGCGATCGCAGCGACGTCCTTAAACTGCATCCAGAATTAAGGCCTCTTTTGTTACCGTTACTTAGAGATCTAAGGTTTCCTTAATCTATGGAAGAGGGCATGATGAGCGCCAACTGTAGGACTTTAATGCGTGAAACGGATCCTCAACAATAAATACAAACGACTCAGTTCTATTGTACTTCACTTCTGACATGTCTCTGTTTTTCAATAAAATTGCCAAAAACTGCAGTAAATCGTAAAAAATAGTTACATTGGTTATTTCGAAAACTAGAGCCAATCAAGGAAAACGGGCTGCGGATGGGATTCAGCATCGAAATAACCTTAAAAACACCTTGTGGTTGCTCGGGTCCAAAACTGTGTATCCTACTCAAGTTTTATTAAGTTATTTATATAATTATTTAATAGAAATTTAAAATTAACACTTTATTTTGCCAGTGTTTGTTTATACTTTTAGTTAACTATATTCAAGATTACGTTGCCGTCTCAACAAGTGTTCCGTGGTCCTTGTGGTCGAAGTAGTGAGGTTATGCAGTTATAGGCTATGTAAATAAAAGTTTATTTGAAATAAAATTGTTGCATACACATTTACAGAGCAAAGTAAATACAGGATTTTACAAACGATGTTGGCCATTGCTTTCTAAACATAAAGGCATTCTTCTGTTAAGATTTTCAAACACATTTAGCTGAGTATTAGAGGTAAATTCATCTAACATTTGTGAAATTGCATTTTGCAAATCTTCTAGATTTTCTGGTCTATTATTAAAAATATTGTTTTTTAGATAAGAGAATAGGAAGACGTCAGGAACTGTAAGATCAGGTGACCTTGGTGAAAACAAATGTCTACTAATTAGCCGATCATCATTAAATTCCTGTAAAATATGTATGACACGATTAGCAGTATATGCTGTGGTATTGTGCTGTTGGAAGAAACCATTTCTAACTTTACCATCATGAAGTTCATTGAAAGAGGGGGTTAAGATATTCTGAAGATAATAATCGGTAGTTATATTTTCTGCAAAAACCGTGTAAACTATTCGTCTTCTTGTAACAGCGTCCCATAAACTGTTCTTTTGTGGATGCAACGGTGTTTCCTCAACAATATACGGATTAGCCGTTGCCCATATTCTCATATCTTGACTATTAAGATACCCCTTCAGGTGAAACCAGGCTTCATGGTTGAACCAAATAAGATCCAATATGTCATTATTATTTATATTGTTTAAGAACTAGTGACAATGTTCTATGTTGGAAATCACGCAGTGTCAGTTGATGAACCATTTGCATTTTGTACAGAAACATGCTTAATTTTTTTTTAATTGTTCGGTATGTACCGTATGACAAATCAATTTCTTGGCTTAGTTTTCTGGTCGACATAGAAGGAGTTGCTTCCATGATATCCCTAACATTATCAATAACTTCTGCAGTTCTTTTACTGGTCTTCCTGGTCCCTTTTTTCAACGCTTCCACGTTCTCTAAAATTATTGGCAATAATCTTGGCAGTTTGATAGAAATTGTTACAAGTGAAGTCTGCGGCCTCATTCGAATAACTAATATGGACATTTTTTGTTTCACTGTTAATATCTTTAGATTCACAGTATTACGATATGTAATTGTAATGACTTTTGCTGGAATCAATTAATTAAATAAATAACCTAATAAAGTTTGAAACGTAATCTGTCAATTATTAATGTGTAACAGTTAAAAATAATTATAATGTTTATATATTTATAATTACAGATTAATCTAAGACAAGACTTTAAAATTCCAAGGGTGTCTTTGAGTTTGATTTTTATTGCCCTCGCGGTAGTTGACGGCTGGCTCCAATTCTATCTTCAGAACGCCACGGCAGCCTATATTGTGTTATAAAATTGTTCTTAGTTCAAACTGGCCCATTTAACTTAACTTAACATTTTACGCATAGCGTATTTTTAAGAAATAAATTTAATAAATGCTTTGCTTTGTTTAAGCTTGCAATTGATAAATACGAATAATGTAAAATGTGTAAATATAAATATTTTTTTAGCAACACACTGTATTAGATGCTTTTGCAGGAAAACTTGGGATGTTCAGTTGTAAATATTGCGCCAATCTGAACAACACTAATCCGTCTATTGTTCACATACATTTAAGTTCTACGATTGCTCCGGCAAGACCAGTTTCTACTTAAGAGCAGTAAACCAATAACTGCAAAATAGACAACTTAATGAGTGAAGGTACATAATTAAACTGATATTACTTATACCAATTGCAACTGATATAAGTAAATCTAGTTTAATTAAAATTGTAAGGCAAACATTTAATTTAATATAGTTAGTTTAGAAAGTATTGCCGTGGAGAAATATAGGTGACTACTAATACAGTTTGGAAACTCCAGTTGTTTTCAATGTATCGTGTATATCATTTCACCTGAGGCATAGGAGTATTACACTGAGAATACATATTATGTCACTGACTATTTTGCAACATTACACAAATAATTATTTAATCATTTGAAATTTTTCATAAGTTGAAGTACCCGCTTCCGACAGAAGCCTTCAGTAGTCATATTAACAACGGAGGTCTTCCTCCACATAGGCAAGGTCTTGCCTTCAAATCTTGATGAATTCTATTTCTTGGATTTGTTATGATTGTATTTTTGGATCGCAATCAGCGGCTATATGGAATACATGTAAAATACTTTTATAATTTGCTAATTTATCAGTTATCATCATATAATCAATTTTTGTATTAATGAAGGTTTTAATAGCCTATTTTTTAGAGAATTCTTAATGTTATTTATATCCTGCATATCAAGCTTTGTATATTACATAGAGATTTTCCGCTTTCTTAACCGAAAAGTAATTTGTATACCTGAGTAATACGCAAATATAAATTTTGCAATTCTGGTACTGGGTTTTAAATTGTATGTATTTGTTGCGCGCATTGACGCTTTTAGTTTTTGTGAAACATATTATAGCAATCAATTTAAATTCAAGACTATTAACCTACTAGAAACACTATTCCAATAAATTAAATGCCGAAGAATATGGTGCTTACGCGGTTAAACTAATTAAGTGTATCTATTCGTGAACCGAATATCAAATGATTGTGTTTTGCACTACTTTTCAGTTCGTCTGATGTTAATTAACACGAAATAGAACGCTCTGCGCCGCAAATGTTTGTTTGTTTACCTTCATTCTTAGGCTACTTACATTAATTTTTTAGCTCCATTATTGAAAACAATATTAGCAATTTGATAATTGGATACTTTCTTTTGCCTTATTTGCCAAGTGTAGCGCAAAAAAGCAGAAGCGAGCTTATAGTATCTCATTTCTACAATCCGAAGAACTGGAAAACGTTTCCGGATCCTAATATTCAGATCTAGGATTCCGATTGTAGAACCGAAGATCTATTCTTGATTCCAAAAATCAAAATCTGATTCTTACGGAATCAATTTTTATTCATAATCGAGAATCAATTCTTAAACAAATAAATATATCCTATCACCGACAACAATACGTTTTTAACATCCAGAATATTATCTTATTTTAAACCTCATTTAAATAATGTAAACTCGTCTAGTGTGTTTTTACATAAAATATTTTTTAAATTGATCACTGCTGTAGGATAATTGTCATTAAATCACATTAGTTCGTTTTCATCCTAAGATAACAGTTTAAAGTTTAGTTTACTTTAACATTACTATTTACAAAATCTTGTGTATATCAAACCGTGATTATCTAGTCGTTTAGTCAAGCTCGACGAGTTATCCTTATACTACCCTATTAAATCCGATGTTCCACAGGGCAGTGTCTTAGGCCCTCTTCTTTACCTCATATATACTGCTGGCCTGCCAGAAACCGACAACACAGTTATCTCCACTTTTTCTGATGCTACAGCCATCATATCCAATCATGGAAACCCTATAATTGCTTCCGAAAATCTCCAACATCATCTAAACCGGATCTCTGAATGGCTCGGTAAATGGCGTATTAAAATAAACGAATCTAAATCGGTCCAAGTAACATTTACCATGCGATTTAGTGTCTGTTCGCCGGTCAGTATTAAAAACACATTTATACCCGTGAAACCGGAAACCAAATACATGGGACTGCACGTGGATTAACGGCTCACATGGCAGAACCATATCAAAATCAAACCCCAGCAGTTAAATCTTAAACTCCGCCGCAAAATGTACTGGTTTATGGGAAAAAAGTCCAAACTACTTGTACTTAAGCAACAAACAACAAACAATGCTGAAGCCAATCTGGACTTACGGTATACAGCTGTGTGTGTGTGAATAAAAATCATCCAACAATTTCAATCTAAAACACTCCGCGCCCTGGTGAATGCGCCTTAGTATGTTTCCAGTCTGACGATATACGAAGATCTCGGTATTCCATTCGTAGTGTATGAAATCCACAGATTTGCAGAGAACTACCATCGCAACCTCTAGGCACACAGCAGCGAACTATTCCAGCAATTATCCAACGACCACTTACCTGTAAGACGCTTAAATAGAAGATGACCTTGTGATCTGCTAACAGTACCCTAAGTGAAAGGAGTACTACAGGAGTACCATCAATGGATGCGTTCTCCTATCAAGCCTTCTAAACATCATCTCGTTTACTTAATACTCCATGTAGAATAAATTGTAAATAGACTGTATTATTAAACAAAAGAACTAAACTGAAATGTTTGACATTTGATTGTATTTATAGTTTGTAACTATTTCCGCGCCTAAAAGAAGGAAACCCTTTATACATATTTAGTTATTCTCAAGCTTATAGGAATTTTTAATATTTCAAAGTTACCTTTTCTGTCAAGTCGACGCAAGGCGTTTTGGAGTTTCAAAAGTTGGAGGGGAAGGAAATTCTAAAGACTGTTTTCGTAATTAAATCAGTGGGTTAAGCATTGTCAACCTTACCGGAAGTATATTGTGAATAATGAAGTATTTATTGAAATCGTTTGTCGATTGGGAATTAGTTTTTCGCTTTGAGAGTCACTACACAGGAGCATTTCCCATAGTTGTAGGGAAGCAAATCTCCAGAAATTTATTTCCAATATAGAATTTACTCCGGTTAAGAAGATATTTTTGGTGATAGGCCACTGCCCATCTACTGGTGAGTTGGTTATGATCAGAAACTTTTTGTATTATCTTAATTTCACGAACCTTAATTCTAATCTCCGATAAATTTAATTTAGGCAAAATTCGTACGGCTGGACTTCCAGTAATTAAGGCGAGGCATTAGAAAAACTCTACATTTATACGTATTGTTCGAACTGATACGCTGCCATCGTCGAATAACCTTGGGAAGGTTTTCCCCGAATCGAGTGGACGCCTGGGCTATAGCGTAGCCTACCGATAGATCTGTCGGTTGGCTACGGCTATAGATAGGGAGTCTGGTGTACGGTGGAGCTACATCTTGATCAAGGGAAGTGTATTTTAAAAACTGTATAACCTCGTCTTGTTTACGATTTCTTTATGGTTATTTAAGATTAATCTATTAAGTGATTGGGGTCACAGAATTGTGTCGTTGTGGCTTTAATTGGGGATATGTGTACATATGAAATGCTATTGCAATATTCCATATTCCAATTTTACGTAAAGCAGATATACAGGGTATTCCAATAGTGGGTTGATATTGCGTCTGTAAGAGTTCACGCCTTGACGATAGTTTTTGATCGTTTGATCACGCATGATTCGTGACGCGAAGGCCTTCAAAGTTACGGAATGCGCTAAAAATGTCTAGTATATTGTTGTGTAGCGCAATGAAAGTCCGAAAAAATGTTTGAGTGTTGCCAATTTAAGTTTCGTCATATTCCGTTCTAGTTACGTAAAATTGGGACTACTAATTTATTTTAAATCATTGTTCTTGCGTATAAATATTAGAACTGTGATTGGGTTTTGTTGTTTTATTAAGTAAACAGAGATTTGGTTGCAACTTGTCTTTTATTTTACGACGAATTATTTGGATTTAAGTCTACGTAAAGATAGAGAAGAAGATATAAAGGTAGGTGATTATCTATCTTGAAGTCCGACTTCTCATTTACCACCTCGGACGATGCTAGAACATTATAAGTTGGTGGCGCCTATTAATTAATTAATTGTTTTGAACCTACTCCTTCTTCGATTGGGTTTCCGGGATCTTAGCATCTGTCAACTACGAGGTTGTTTTTGTAATTAAACCAATTTTTGTATGTAGTAAAGATTGAAGGGGTGAGAAGTTTTATTGAAATATTTGTTTTCTGTTTTGACTGGCCAACATCTAAGCTGCTGTTTCCCGGCACCTTTAAACTGAAATATGTCTAGTGAGATCAACTAGTGTAATGTAATCTTAAATCCAATGATATTGTTACGAACCCAATTTCCTATGTTACGCTTAAAATCGTAACTGATAAGGAGCCCTTGCCCTTATCGCCGGGATCGCCAGAGAAACAACTACCATTATATAAAATGATTTAATTTATTAATTCACTATGTACTACAAGGCTATCACAAGTTATTCTAAAATATTATACTAAAACTACTTAGAAAATTATAAACATGTATGGAGCCATTGTTGGGGTGAAGTATTTTCTTTATCATATCGCCTACTGACAACTGGCAACTAAGCACTGACTGTCACTGCTGTCACTACTCCCCCCTCAACTCTGAAGTGCCTTTTAATAAATTCCTTTTTGCACCCATAAGCTCTGACCTGGTTATTACTTAATTTTCCTTATCAAGCATATTACTTACTTCACATTGCCTAATATAATATTCCAATGTGCTTTAATTTTGCTGAGTTAAAATGACCTCATTGCTTGCAACATAAATGTGTATGCAATTGAAATTACATTACAACAATTATGAAGCAATAATAATTTAATTTATAATTTTGGAAATTGGGTTCGTAACAATATTCAAGGTAGGCTTTAAACCTTGATTCCATAGATTCCATAGGTGCCTGCAATTCCTCCAACTAATTTCATGTATAGATATCTGACTATAAAATACAAAAACTATGTCAATAACACTAGGAGCTGGGATTCAGTTCATCGATATTCATGGTAAGTTTACCATATTTATCATGTAAACCAATTTTCTGTTACCCAAAATAGATTGTATTTTTTACCTTTATTGGTTGGCAAATTCTTAAATAAATTTCAAAGTGAAGTTTTCTATAAATCCCCGAACTGATAAAATAAAAGCCATTAAAACTCCCATTAAAGTTTAGATTTATTGTCATAGAAAACAGATGAGATTGCACTCGAACAATAATGCTGTTAAAGTTTTGTTTTGTTTGATTACGGTTAAGTACTTTTTAAACTTACTAAACTTTAAGAAAGTGCCGCAATAAATTCGCGTTTGGAACTCAAATATGTCAAGAACTACCTCGTCTTTCAACGTAAAGTTCGTGCAAACAGCGCCTATAGTTGTAAGAAGTGCAGCCACGAAACTGCTGCAGCCTTGCAACTAATTACCAACTGGGATGAAAATAAATTTTATATGGATTCCAAATTATGTTGTCCTATTTTTACAGAAATAAACAGGTTTGTTCACAAACTACACGAAATTGCTGCCACATTATTAAGACATTTTACGATTAGTTAGATATTAGATTATCTAAGATCCAGGATTGCATACATCCGAACCGATTTTCAGCTTGGAAAGGAGATTGATTTAGTTTCCAAAGTTGATTTTAGCAGAGGATACAAATACGCTGGATGTAAGCTAATTTCCAACCACTATTGTCTTTGAGATAATGTTTGTCTAGGATCAGATTCGTGATGTATCAAAGGGTTCAACAGGCCACCACAATCGGTTCAAGTGGCAAACAGTCACATTAATTTAACAGGTAGATCTTGCTAATTTGCTTTGTGTGTGACTATTCAATTATAAATAACTACGTAAAGTAAATAGTTGATACCAACATTATTTTGTTGTAAATCGTATTAGCTATTACTTATATAGAAGACTCGTTGTCTTAACATCTCCCTTTGTTAGTTGAGCATTACGCAAATACAGAATAATTTGTATTACAAACAGTTGATAGTTTACCTCAAGGGCAGTATATTTTTCTTTATAAATTAGTTCAAAAGTTCTTAAATTATATTATTTTATAAAATAGTGTTCTAGTGATTCGTTACGTATGACCCACAATAACTATAATCCAACTAATGATTTAGTGTCTCTTGTACTCGTTTCAACATTTTTACTACCCCACACTTCAAAATAATAGAGATCCATAACAAGGGTAAAGCTAATTTTCATAGAAGATGTACCGCTCGTTTAGTGTTGCCGCTTCATATCAATTAAAGTCTTATTTATAATGCCGCTCCTAAGTCCATTACTATTTTATTATTACCAAAGGTTAATTTATGGGAAGTCACTTTTTCGAAACTTAAGGTAAGGCTGACAAGCATGTTTAGTCTGTATATGACGATCGAACGCAGTTCATAGAATTCTTTGTCTGCAGAATGGCCCGGAAGTTCCACGTGTTAATTTGTTCTAGAATTCTCGCAACATATTTCGTAACATGACGAAATACTTCCATGTGATGAATATTGGCGTTGTGTTTTTCGGTAGTCAACTTAATCTTAATCTCCTCTCGACTTGGTTGCTCGTTAAGACCTCAGCGCCGACGACGAGTACTGAAAGTGAGTCAGCCCAAGCTTCCGAGACTGAACGCACGTGGTTCTAAGCCGTCTTCTTTGGGAGCGCTTCTGCTAACTTAACTTACTTAAGTTCTTGTCTGGGGTAGAATATTCTCGACATTGTGTCGGATTAAAATTTTAGCAGAGTCGCTCTAGAAAAGACAATTTAGTGAAATTGTTTTCTCGACTTGTGTTGGATTCCAGCCATTAACCCCAAGCTGTTACCACATTCAAAATTCTTTCAACGAAGATTCTATTGCGTACTGCAATAACACCCAAAATTTCCCGGTTCGCAGGGAAAGTGATCCAGTCTTCAGAAGCGTGCTTGCGACTTTTGTCTGCTTCTCAAAGACCTAGGAACAACCCAAATTGTGCTTCTCTATCTACTCCCTACCGAAGAAAAATAAGATAAAACTTGCCAATGTACTATACAGTGATGATTTTCCCCTGTTTGCCAGTGTTTCGTTGGTAACTAATAATTAAAATAGCTTAATTTAATTTAATCCCTTGTAATATTAAAAGTAAGGCAACCTTCAGTTGCCCAGCGTTTCATTACTCGTTAAGATTAAAGTTTCATAAATTCTGTAAACTCGAACGTCGCTGGCTGTGTAGATCTGTTCATTAAAGTAAATATTGCAAGCCAGTGGCGGCGAGCTCTCTGGTTTGGACATCCCGACACTCCTTTGTTTAACCCATAGTTTTTTTTTCTTGCTTGTTCTGAATTGTACCATCTCTGTGTTATATTTTACTCAATAGATTTGGATGCAGTTACAATGTAGTACGATGTTTTATCCTGGTGTATTTTAATGTGTGCACGAACTTTGTAAACATTATATGCAGGAGGAGGCACAATAAAAGTGAGTTCGATTCCCGTAAGCTGCTGGCTTCTCGGCCCTCCTACGAGAACCTGCATTCTTGTATACTACTACGTTAGATTTCCTTCCCTTAAGCATTTCTCGTGAACCACACCTACTCCTCTGAGCTAAGCCGAAGGCACTTCCATCTTTCCTGGTGAGGTCCGACGAAAAAGCTCGTTTGGCCCGTAACAAAGAAAAAAGTTAAAGTAGTTTAGCCATATTTGAGAGAACAAATAGAAAAGGCAAAGATTAGACCGAGCATCTTCTTTGAGTGCATCTTACAAGAGATAAAGACTCTCTCTCTCTCCTATGCCCATGTTGTGCGTTTAAAATTACCACATACATAGGGACCTACAGATTAACATGTACTCAGAACCACGAGAAATGTAATCACTTTCACTCCAGAAAAGATTTACAGAACAGGTATTCTGAATAGTAAAACTTATGTGGTTTCCCGCTGGTTTGCCACTTCCTTGCGCAGGAGCGCGACCATTAAAAATCCCGTGATCCGGCACTAGAAATTGACCCCAGACCAAGAACTATCTATGATGGTAGTAAATAGCAGGAAAAGACAAAGCATCAGAAGACATTGAATTCATCTCGAGCGTTCATTATTAAACTCAACCTCATTCAAGCAAACAAGTTATCCGTGCTGGGTGTAGGTCCGTATAACCAATGTTCTTATTCCAAACGCAGATTGTTTTTAATAAATAAATCTAACTGTTGAAAAAGAGCAGTACGGCGTACATGTAACAATAAAGCCGGTTACAAATAGTCTACATTTCAACGACCATAGAGTTCATAATGCTCAAAATGCATCATTAACTTTTCTAAGGATCTTCTTGTGATAATTCAATGCGTTCTCACTATTACATTTTTGTTTCGGCGTCCCCCGCGCCTCCTTCGGGAATGATACAACCGCCTTCGCCGGCCATAAAAACACCGTATTTATGCGAACAGATTGAGCTTGCGACCGACCCGCTGCGATGACGTGGACACGTGCTGGACGTCGGTTCATGTTTCGAATTTGGAAGCTCCTGGCGGCCGAACGGTACGAACTACCAGAAAGTGCCATAAGGCAAAGAAATTGTCCTCGACGAGGCCAACAACATATCCGGACCGCAAATCGCAAAATTTTCCGGGTGTCCTCTTTTTTTCATAAACTTGTTATTTTCAATCATCTGTCATTGTTTTCTGGATAAATACTTTTCTATGAAACTCAAGTATCAGACACTGAAATACTTTTAAAATGAGGTGTCCCTCGAGCCCCATTGCTATCTAATATAATAGTTGAAGATGGCGCCTAGTCGCCATTTTGAAGTTATAAAATTAAAATACGGACTAAAGAGCAGTATTTGGCCTATCATTAAAGCACACAAAGTTTTGTGAAGAAATATCAAGTCGTTCAAACGTTGATATGATACAAAAATTATAACGATTACATGGAAAATAGTAATATTTATAGTTAAATAGTTCAAGAATTTGTTGGAACGTTCGAACTGAAAAAGGCTCGCCGTCAGTGGCTTGCGACATTTAACTTCTTAGAACACATCTACGCAGCCAGTGGCGTCGGACTTTACAATTTAATACAATTTATGATTACCCTTTACTTAACCAAAAGAAGACAGAACAACTGGCGACTGAAGGTCGCTTTACGTCGTATAAAAAAAAAGTTCAGCGCTTGAAACTTGAAGATTAACGCGGAAACAGTTTTCACCACACAATTAGAATTTCTCCTACCTTAGTGTTGTTCGGTAGGGAGCAGAGAGAAGCACAAATGGGGTGTTCCTAAGATCTTCGGGAAGCGGGCAAAATTAGCTGATACGCCCCTAAAGATTGGATCGAATGAAGACCATGTTAAGGGCCAAGACTTCAGTGCGTTTATCGCAACAGCGGCATAACCAGAGGGACAGGAAATGGGCTCGATATTAATCCGCCAAAGGCGATCGGCAAATTCGGAATAAATTGCCCTCAAAGGGGTTAAAATTCCAGTGTGTTTCTTTAATCCGACACTTGTCGATGGTTCTGTTCACCCCACGGTGAAAACAGCGATACGAAAATTCACGCGATGGACACCCACCCAAAATCCAAGCCGCCCCTGCAGTACTTGATTACGGCGCTTATCGCAAGTAACCCGGCCGAAGGAAATGTTAAGTCCGACTGAAGAAAGGACGAAAGGCGAACATCCAAAAGCTGGAAGATTTCATCATATTGCGAAATATGGTGCTATAATTCTAGAGCAATTTTACACGTAGAACTCCCTTCAAGGGCAGGTCAAGCGCGCAGACAAAATATTAATCGGCACTTCTACATGCTAACATAAAAAAAGGTTAACTAAAACAGTATTTGGAAAATAACAATGTAGGAATCGGCTACAGAGGGGCAATTAAAATATGACTTTAATTCAGATGATGTGGCAAAATCAAATGAGAATAACAATTACATAAGTACAATTTCAAGAAAGCTAAAATTTATTTTTATTTTAGTTTCAGTTCACTATAGAGATTGTTCAAATTGCCACCGTTGCTCTCGAGACACATTCTGGCTCTTTTTAAGAGAGATTTGGTTGCCCTACGTAACATATCATTGTTATTCCGAATTAGTGCTGCTGCCTCAAAAATGCGTCTCCTAAGATATTCAAAAGTCTCTGATGGTGTTTGGTATACCATATCTTTCATATGGCCCTACAAATAATAATTTAAACAAGTTAAGTCTGTAGACTCTGGGGGCTAGGGTGCTGTTCTCCTCTACCAATTATACGTCCTTCAAACCGTTGATTCAAAAATTGTCCTACATGTAACGCAAAGTGCGCAAGGGCACCATCGTGCTGGTACCACATACTATGTCTGATTGCCAGAGGGACATCATTTAACAATCCTCCCAAATGATCTACTAGAAAATTTAAATATCTGTTGACGGTTAAATGGTTCTGAAAAACGCATAGCCCAATGAACATGTTATCAATAATTTCACACCAGATATTCACTGAAAACCTATGTTGATAATTTGACACTGTGATTTCATGTGGATTCTTCAAATCCCAAGAGTGGCTGTTCTTTCTGTTCATTAATTCATTCCTTGTAAATGTTCTGTAAATTCTGTAAAATCTGTTACATAGGTTTAGATTTTGAATGATCCAGCGGTAAAATTCCATACGACTAGCGAAATCTGTAGGAAAGAGGGCTTGAATAGGCTGAATATGAAATGGATATAAATCATGGCGTTTTAATGTTTACAAACAAAATTTCTTCGAGTGTTGTCTCCTCTCAGAGGTTCGCTATCAATATGGCGATATTAACCTTCGATGTCGCTATTGTGAATCAATCTACAGAAGAACCAGTCACGCAAGTATTTCAACCTGAACGCTCAACGTCTACCCATGTCTCCTTTTTCGAAATATTTTCCAATGCATTATTAGTTGCACCAGGGTGTAGCGTTCTTCTCGTGTAATGCGGTTAAATTACTCCAGTTATAGTATTTTTATGGTGTACACTAGTCCCGTTCTTCCAACATTAGGCGTAGGACTTCATCGTTTGTTCGTTTTTCTATTCAAGATGTTTTCTGTATACGACGGTAGCTCCGTAACTGCCTTTATCACAAAGTGTAATTACAAATTTCAGATAATGTACCCAGGATCCCAATTAAGTGTTGTGCGTACCCGGCTGATGCTGTCGGTAGTGACATAACTCCTAGACACCTTGGAAGGGATTAATCTTGTGATAATTTTATTCTGTAACACCAACAATAAAATTATATCCACACGCATATCGCATATCCTGAGGTTATAAAGGCATTAACACGAGCTCGTGACGTGATTTCCGATTCAAATAATAAACAAACACAATAATGCTAAAGCAATATGTTCCTCCTCGTGTACATGAATTGTTAATTACTATTTATTATTGTTAGCTGCGCAAAATATGAATATAAAGATGTGTACATTAATTCAGCGTGTTTTAGTTGATTCAATATTCAGTGAATCCCCGACATGATGCCATCTTTTTTCTATATTATTAAGTGACTAATTTATCAAATTAATGCGCTTTAAAAATTGTGGTTCCGTATAAAGTATTTCGTACAGTCGAATAATTGTTAGAAAATATTAATTTTGTGACCCTGGATATTTTTCGTTATACCAACGTTTACATTTTCCAATAAAAAGAATATACCAGGTACGGGCATTGCTCTAGAAGACGTTACATTATGCACGACAGTCACGCAGGAATGATATATATTTTGAAGGTAGCCGATATGACAGCACGACAACGCAGAATGATGCCGAAAACATTACGTTTGAAATCGATGTCGGTATACCCCAAATTCTAAAAGTGCACGAACATTTTCCTACAACGTGAGTTTGCGTTTTTCTTCGCTATTTCCTTCACGCAAAGCATTAACGGCTATTGAGAAACTTATGTTTAGATAGCAAGCAAAAATTATTTCTGCAAAAAACATGTTTCTCTGCAGTTAAACAATAGTTTCTAAGCCGTTGAATCTTTTAAATCGGGTTCTAGGTGTCTTATGATCTCTTTTTGATTTTATTCTACTATACATTTTGGGTTAGCAACTGAACAGTTAAAGAAGTTAGTCAATAGAGTTAAATTAATTTAAAAGAACATAATTTATCGGAAGGGGTTTAAAATCTGTACCAACAGCGTCTTCAATTGGACAAGATTTTGGTTTGCTATCAGTTCGTTACACCAACCAGAAATATGTAAAGTATTATCCGAAATGTGAACTTGCTATCTAAAGATTATTAAATATTTCTAAGGGAATGTATTGTAGGAAACATACGAAATATACAGGGTGAGTCTGCTAAGACGAATCAGCTTGATATCTCGGTTATTTGAATGATTGGGACAATTATTTTTGGGTAGATTGTAATAGGAGATGCCCTCTATATTATAGGTGCTATCAGAAATATAACAAAACAAAGTGTTTGAAATTGGTCTGTGCGAGTATCGAACCCGAGCAGCCTGCATAACAACCGGATGCGTTAATACATCGGCCCACTAAGCCTCTCTTCTGTAGAGTCTCATTAATACGCACAAGGGATCTGATTCGCAAATTGGGTTCTTTAGTTATTTTAGCAATTGATTTAGAGTAAATATATTAACGCCCTAATGCAGTTAACATAAACCAATTTGTAAATGCGAAATGCCACATTAAAAGTACCTGGAAAGACAACTCTACTTCCCGGTGTCTGATTTACAAGTAGATGTATTTTTGTTTTATTTTACATTTTACGTCAATACCGCTGTAATTTGCATTCACAGACTAAATCCAAAAAATGTATTTAAATATTTAAACCCGTAAAGTCAACGATTTTCTTCTTCTTCCAAAAAACTTGTTGAAATTTGAAAATTTGTGTAAATAGTTCATAAAATCGCTTTGGCTTTGAAAAGCAATTGAACCAATAATTAAAGTGAGAAATTGTATTGCTAGTTGTCATTTAAACTCTATAAATACTGCAAATATTTTATTGAGCTAAGGAAAATTAGCAGATGTTTATTTAAGTTTTCAAAGTGCTCGCCGTTTATAAAACAATAGAAACTGACAGGTAACAAATGATTTGTCTTAGTAACAACATTCACCGATGAAGAAAAACAGGATGTGTACGATTTCTACATTCACAGCAACAGAAATTATGTTTTAGCTTCTAAAGACTACGCAAATTTGTATCCAAAGAGACAGCTACCCCATCCAACAATATTTGCAAGGATTTCAAGAAATTTGGTTGTTTGTGGCAGGTTTAGAAAACCGCGAGGGTCGTATAGAAAAGGAATTATTGCAAATGAAGTGAATGTGTTGGCTCCGTTAGCAATTGGTCCTGAAAACTCCAGTCGAAGAATTTTTCAAGAGTGTGAGAATGATAATTTATGTAGAAACTCTTCATCCTGGTGATTGTAATAAAAGATTGGAATTTTGTTGTTGGTTTCGTGAAAAACTGCAGCAAGGTCCACATTTTTCCAGAAAAATACTGTGGGCTGATGAGTCTTTATTTACAAATTGGGGAATGTTTAACAGGAAAAATCTTCATCCCTATGCAGCAGATAATCCCCGTTAATTAAGAGAGATTAGGCCGCAAGTTCCACATTTTTTGAACGTATGGGCTGACCTTTTAGATAATGCGGCTTTGGGTCCATTGTTTATCGATGGATATTTAGATGGGCATTTTCTGAAAACCAATTTAGAAGATATACTAGACGAATTGCCATTAGTAGCCTTTCAAAAGCAAAAATGGTACTTGCAAGGCTAAGCTGGTCCTCACAATGCCCGCGTTGTAGGAGATTATTTAGATTTACCTTTCAAACATGCATGGCTCGGCACGTTTTACCCTATTCGTTGGCCTCCACAATCGCCGTGCTTAACGCCTATGTATTACTTTCTGTGGGGCAATGTAGAAGCCTCTGTGTACGCATCCCCTAAAATATCGGACAATGCCTACGACTCCATTCCGAGGTAGACTATCAAAAAAGCAGTAGACGAAATGAATTTGTGTACTAACCCCTGCATAATAAATAACGGCGCGCACTTTGAACAGTTTAAATAATCATAGCGTTTTTTAATTTCTCACCTTGTTACCGTTAGATCATAAAAAATGTACAGAAACTTTCAAATTTCAACATGTTTTTTGTAAGAAGAAGGTTATGTTGGTTATCAATTTAAAACGCAATATTTTTTATCTAGTGATGTGATAAATCCAATATAGCGGCCATAAAAAATAAAAAAATTGACTATCGCAGCTTCAAATCTAGAAGCCCTAGGAAATTTCTGTCAATGTCATTCAACTGACAGATACCAAGTTTGATTGAAATAGCGTCAATGGTAGGAAAGATATATTATTTAGAACCAATCAAAATATCAAGGGTTTCGTTTCAGTTTTTTAATCGCCACAAAAAAGCTCAACTTTTCTCTAATCTAGCCAACCTCGTGTCTCTTACCGTTTTCAGGATGTCAATGATTACCATCGAAAATTTTACCACCTTGTACAGGGGACACCCCGCCTATTACACTCTACCCAAAAATGTTTTTCCTGATATTTCAAATAACCGAGATATCAAGCTGACTCGTTTAGCAGACTCACCCTGTATATTTCGTATGGCATAAGGATACAATGTGTGGTGGTAGTTCAGTTCCTAGAGAGCTCACTTTCTGAGTAACACGTCGATTCTGGCTGGAGTTCGAAACCTAAGCATTACTATGCAGATTTATAAAAATCTTGTCTGCAGCCCACCACACACAATTTCCCAATCCGACTGGCAACCGTGGGATCGTAATGCTAGAAACTTTCTCTGAGTGCTGAGGAGAAACACATGGCAGAGAAGAGGCCGATGCCCAGCAGTTGACAATGTGTTAGAAGAATGTTAATGATAATACAATAATATAGTATGGTGATAAGTATACATAAAATTTGGTTTGTCACAGTATTCCAGTTGTTTGAGCCACTCCATAGCTTCCACTGTAGCTTCATGGAAGTCTTGCATGGATCCTTCGAAAACTCGCCTTGGGCAGTTGGTTACGCGCTGTATTATTTGTGAAGAATAGCCCCAATCGGTTTCTGGCGAGTGTTCAAACCCGCATTTGTACATCCAATATCCGCTTCGTCCATGGTTTGTACTTGTTCGATTCAGAATGGTCCGTTGTTGTCGCGATAATTGCAATTCGTGTGGCCTGGATGAAGGGTATGTGAAAGATAATAATTCCAGAAGACAATAACGATGAGTAGGAAGCTCAAGAACAAATACTTGAAACAAGCACTAGAGGTTAATTCGGACAAGATTCAATACTTAGCTGTTAATGAGAAAGTTCGCGACTTAGATGTAGACGACGCAATAGCGCAGAAGTGTAAAGAATTTAAATACCTCAGCACCATTATATCAAACGAAGGAGCGTGTAACAAAGATATATTGAACAAAATAAACCAAGGAAAAGGGGCGATAGATCTGTTGAATCCGATATTATGGAGCGACCAAATGACAAGAAACAAAGAAAACAATAATAATCGAAGGTATAGCTACATACAGCTCAGAAACATGGGAAATGACAAAAATGCATGAACAAAATGTTATGACGCTAGAAATGGATTATTTGATTAGAAGCTGCAGGTGTCAAGATTCTAACACGTAACAATGAAGAAATAAAAAAACATACCAATTTAGGGAAAACAATCATCGACACAATAGAACAAAAACGCCTTAAGGGTATTGACATATAAAAAGAATGGCAATGGAAAAAATATCATAGGGAAGAAGAACCAGTGAAGCCATGAAAGTAAGAGGATATAGAAGATAGAGAATTCTAGCGTAGAGGAACCGAAAGACGTTGACGTATGTGAACACCTCGGAATATATACATTGAATGTGATAATATCAATGTTCACATTTCAAATGCTTCTATTTTTCGCATTATGACTTTCTTCAACGTTCAGGCTTCTATACCATTTTATGCGAATGGCGAGATCTAAAGTTTTGTTACACAACGTAGTTTTAAAGTTTTGCAAGCCGCTTGTTGCTGTTTTAATTCTTATTTTTATTTCATTATTCGGATCTTACTCGGTGTTTATGCTACACCCTAAATACTTGTGTTTTGTGACCCTTTCAGTTGGGTTATCGTTTATAGCGTTATGAACTGAATTCGCCCAACGGGTTGTTATGTTTAAATTTCGCAGTAGCACCCCGGCAGATTGCTGGGTGTGTTTGGTTGCCTGCAGTTCCTTTTGTCGCCGACCTTCATTCAAACTTTTTGAGTTCCTGTAGTTTAGGGAATTTTGGGAAAATTGTTTTAAAGTTGTAGGCGTATTTCCAATTAAGTGGAAGGAACTTCCTGATGTTTTGGATGTCAAACGGGACTTCCTCTTGAGTGCTTGGCCGTGCACGTTGTGATTGCTGGTATAAGTGTAGAGGTGATTTAAGTTTTGGAAATTTCTGCGTGGATTATTTAAGTCATCTTGCCGATCTTGTTCATCTGCAACTGTCGATTTCTACGTGCCATCCGAAGTTAGAGATAATCAGCCCATCTAACAACCAAGGTTTGATGTTTTTTTCTCACTTTTCTGTGATATTTATCTCGGACGAACGTATCAAGATCTTCGTTGCCCTTTAAAACCATCTCGGCAGGTACCAAACTCCACAGGAGGGCAGCCAATACTGTGTATATGTTATAATTTTAACTTTTGGCATTTTCTACCGTTTTCAACTGTTATATGCATTTGCGACTGGTCACTTACCATCAGTAGGTGCACTCAGTTTAATTTTTTACCTGTTATTTACTGCACTTTGATATCTAATTAAGATTATACTGTTGTGCATACGATACAAATTTGTAAACAATACTTTTATACACTAACTTCAGACCGCTGTTAGTTGTGCTGTGTCTATTTTCACGGTTATGTGACTATTGTAATTTAGACAATATGTAATTTAATTTGTTGATGAGTAAAATTCCTTGTATTATAGGACAATTATGCGGATTAATTAATAGCGGTGACTATTCGGTTCGGCGCTACCGTTTACATTTTAACGCGTTGGTTAAGCTGACTTAACGCCAAGCCTTGCGTCATTTCACCAGCTTCCGGAAATACGTATTCAAACTTTAATAATTATTAATTTAGCCTTGTGCAGTTTTAGATCCGTGTATTATCGGAAAGGGGTTACTTCCGCTAAATTGCTTTCCTTGTCATACTTCATTCGCCTGGGAACTTTCCTTCAATTCGAGTTTTCTCGAATTAGTTTAACCTGTTGTCTAAATCATATAATTTAATACTGCTACTTTTTCTGTATTATTTGTATTAATGTACTTCAGCATTTTTGTAGTTTCTGTATTTACCCAATTAATCAGTTGACTAATTTTGGGTCAGTTGTAATTCATGGTTTCATCTCAATTCTGGTTTACTCACTTAGGTATTTAATTTGTGTTTTATGCAGCTTAACTGATATTTATAGAATGTTTAGACATTTATTAAGTTAGGTCAGATATTGCGTTTACCATTTGGTTATTTATTGCTACCTAGTATTTGTCATACAGGGCAGTATTTGTTTTATGAATAATTTTTGATAACTTGGGTTTCATCTTAAAATTGTAGGGGCACTCATATATAGGGTGTGCTTATAATTTGTAACTTTACTGTTTATATTTAGCATGGTTGATATACAGGGTGTACAAAGTTTCATTTAACCTTATTATTAATACAATTACTGTTGATTTATTTGTTCTTACCGGGTTGTTCTTGCGAATTTTTACTATGTTATATTGATGAATATTGTAAGTAAGTTTTATTCTTCGTGGAAAGAGTTTACCCTTACTTGGATCCGTTAAGGTAGGTCATGAGAATTGCTGCACGACTATTGGTGAAGGATCTTGGCGCCCTTTTGTGAATTTTGTAGTCGATTCACCCACACCCGTTTCGCAGACGAGTTAGCCCTCATGAACATACCGAAAAGTTGCAGTGAGTTACCCGTGGGTAATAATCCGGTGTTTCAGGTCTGTTTCGAAAAGTTTTGTCTTCTATCCTGTCGTTTCTCCTGTGGGGGCTAGTGTGAAAATTTATTGTAACAGGGTTCCTACTTACAACCATACAATTTGTTTTTTTAATATTTATATATAGTTCTGCTTCTTTGCATTTACGTGTATTCGTGTTAGTAGATTTTGTAGGTCGTCGATGTTTTCAGCCAACACAGCGGTGTCGTATCGAACATCGTTCATAATTTCTCCATTTTTTTTAAATCCCTATGCGGTTCAGTGTTGGGTAAGTTACTCTAAGAAAGTAACTAAGTAAGTTACTAAAGTTACAGAATTATAAAAGTAACTTGAATAAGTTACTAAGTTACCATAAAGTAACTCGTTATTTTTTAAGTTACCTATTTTTATGAGACGCTACTAATGTATATGCAATTACTACCAACTTAATATCAACAGAAACACACATTTATAAGCAATTGTTTATTAGCAAATATTCTATACGTGGGGGAAGGAACAGGCTTAGAGGCGCTGGTTCAACGATGTTTTTGGGATTTTCCAGGGATTCTATTTTATTTTTCGTTATTATTGAAATATAGAGACGGTGAATGTATTTTTGTCCGAATTAGACACCCCCAACCTGCGCACAGGCGTTAGCAATGTACTTCCCAGTAATCCGCATACCTGATCAGAGAGCTTCTAGTTGTTAAAGGATTAAAGATTACTGGAAAAAGCTGTCACCACCCAAATAGGATCCGTCAAATATTATTTATTATCGACTAAGTACAAGAAGGTATTCCTGTGTTCGGTATTAGCATTTGCATACTAAAGCATTCGAAATTTCAACAAATTCTTCAGCTTCAGATATAATTTCTTAAATACGCATTAAAAACCGAATATTTAAAAATATTTTACATTTGTGGCATGAAAATGTAACTTGTCATATTCAGTTACTAAAGTTACTAAATAATTGTAACGTGTTATAGTTACAATTACTGAAAACACAAAAGTAATTAAGTTACTATTAAGTTACTGAAAAGTAACTAGTTACTAGTAACGAGTTACTAGTAACGAGTTACTACCCAACACTGGCGGTTTCCCACGTGCGCTTATAAAATCCTGTTCAGAATAAAATTTAACAGGGATGACTAGAAGATGCAACCTTGTCTCACTTCACGTTTGATTTTGATCTCATTTGTTTCTTCATCTTCAGTTCGTACTACCACTGTCTGATTCTACTTAATATAAGTTTTTTATTCCACTTATGTCTTTACCATCAAGTCCCACACTGATCAAAAACTGGGGCGGGGAGGAGCACAAAAGTCCTTGAACGACAAAAATTCTCTCTTCTTTTCTATATTTGATGTTAAATGAAAGAATTGTTCCTCTTCTTACAACGATAAATTTCAAAGTGTAACTTCAAACGGGTTTGTTATCCATTAGTATTTGGGCAGAAGATTCTCATTTTCAAAGAAGTTACGTTTAAAAGTTTTGTATATCTAGATCATCCTCTAAATTTAAATATATCTTGTCTATCATCCCCGAAGAACGTTTTTATATATACTTCGCAAGCCTTTAGGATCTCTAATGGATCCAGTAGTAGCTTATCCTACCAGTTCTTTAGCATGCTTTGCTTGCCGTTTACTTCTTCTAATTTTTTTACAATTAAATTCGTCATGTTCATTTTGTAGCTTTTCCACTTCTATTAATCTTGCTTGCGTTCTCTTTTTGTTTGCTTCCATATTTTCCCGCGTATTTTACCTGTTACCTGGTGATATATATTGATCTTATTTCATCTCTCTTCTTAAATCCTCTTCGTTCTTCTATTAATTTTAAAATTTGCTCTGTCATTAAGTATTTCTTTGTTTCTGTCGTTTGGCTGCTACGAATTCCTTTAAAGTTTGCCCAGCAGTTTCTCTTATTTTACCCCACGTTTTTTTCTATTGCGATTATTATTATTTTTCTTTAATTCTTTGTTCAGTTTGTTTCATGTTTGCTCTTTCACTTCTTCGTTTCTGAGATTTCTCGCATTTATCTTTGTTGTAGGTGTATAACTTTGTAATGTTCTTAACGTTACTCTTGTATTTGTGATTAATACATTTTGATACGCTGCTTCAGGGTATATTTTTATACGTTCGACGTTATTTCTGAAATCATTATTCTTCTTCTTCTTCTTCTTCATATTAGGCTTTAAGTCTGTTTTAGACCAGAGTATTTTTACATCTCTTGGGAGGGCAACCAAGGCTCCTTCTACCTCGAGAGGAGGTGTGTGTGTGTGGGAGGTCTTGTGTCAGTTTAACCAATCTTGTTTCTGATACTCTTGAGCTTTGGTGAATCCACTCATGCCTTCTTCATCTGACCCTCTCACTTCTCGTATCCCAGATTGTCATTTTATTTCTTCTTTTCTAATTCTATAAAGCCTACTCTGTTAGTTTTCCATGTATTGCGAGTTTACCGCGTATAGGTTGCTTATTAATTGTTAACGATTTAGTTTTGGTTGTCGATGTGTTTAATCCGAATTTGACAGCACTTTGTGAAAATTGGAGTGGTAGCTTCTGTAGCAGTAGCTTTTGTAGCTTATCTTCGTTATCAGCAACCAATGCTGCATCGTCCACGTAACATATCATATTGAATTATTTATTTCTAATTTTGTAATTATTATTTAAGATAAAATCGATTTGATTTTACACTATTGTTTTGTCTTTGTCTTGAGCTAATCTTCACATATAAAATCTTCTCGTCAGTAATTTAAACCAAGTGTTTCTGATAACCATTTGTCCTTCTAGCGGAGCTGAATGAAACTTTTTGTTTATTCATTCCTGTTTCCTAACCCGTATTCTCCTACTATATCATTTATTCTCTTTTGTCTACTTTGGCATTATTGTCACCCATAAGTACATGTATGTCTTTTTTTTAGGTGGCTTGTAAGTTCTTTAATTTGTCCGTAACGTTCTTCCACTCCCACTGGTTAGGGCTCCGGTGCGGAAGCTCCAGAGTTCAAATGCTCCATTCGACACCTGGCAAGCGGCCTCCTCAGGTTTACATAATTATATACCAGCGTTCGAATGAACAAGGGGTAATAATGCGGTTGTCTCATCACGACGTTTCATGAATATGGCACCCGCGATCGGATGTTAAAGCAAGGATACGGGAGTTCTGACCCTCCGCCTTGCATTCCCAACTCCTGCACGAAGTGCACCACAAAAGTTCTTCCACTTCGTTGTTATTTTTACTGGCTGCATGTACATTTATATAATATTGATTGGCTCACCTTCTATTTATTATTATAATACAACCGCATCACGGAATAAAGTTTATTACAGTTTTATCAATCCTTTCATCAACGGTGATTGCAACACCGATTTGATGAATGTTGTTATTTCTGCCAGAGTAATATATTACAGCAATATTTGATTTAATTTTTCTAGATCCCGTCCACCCACTTTCGCTAGCGCCAGGTATTTGAACTTTGTTCCTTTTCGTTTCTCTAGCTACTGTCATTAACTTTTATTTGATTTCTCTAATTTCTCTCATATCTGAGAGGCATCTACCCGCGAACTGGGGTCGCACCCTCTAAGGGTTACACACTCCCCAGAGCCTGTAATTTTTCCTCGCAGCCTTTTCGTCCCACTGTTGGGCTTCAGCCTCTTTTCTGCTACGTGTTTCTTCTCAGCACTAAAGTGGAAACACCTACAGTTTAACGTCGAATCCAAACGACAGAAATTCCAGAGAAGGTTTTTAGCATTAAAATCCCACGGTTGCAGGCCGGATTGGGAAATCGAGCCTGTAATTACAAATAGATAATTAATAATCATGTTGATATTGCTATCAGGAAGCACCTTAACTTCTACACCCAATATATAGTTCAACAGGAATATTACTGACTTTTATAATAAGTAGTTATTTTAAATATTTTATATAGAGGTGTTAAAGATTTAAAACACAACGCCGTGAATTAAAAAATGATATTCTATTTAACTATTACTAGGTAGAGACCCCGGTGGAAAAGTGCGAATACGCGCTATCACTCGAGGTCACAGTGAACTGCGGCCGATCGGCCGCGTGTTCGAACCCCGGCTGAGGCGACCGTATTTTACTTAGTTACGTTTAGGGTGCATCTTGCATGAATGGCTAGTATATAAGGGACGGTCGCACCCCCCTGAACTAATGCGAAAGCGGTTCCGGAAGGGAAATGCTAGTATGAATGAATGGAAGAGAGAACTATTACTAGGTAATATATTAAAATTGCGGTTTAATAATTACCATTCAAAATTGATGGTAGGTCTCAAAATGCGTATGTTTATGTTCTACTATTATTTTAATATTATCAATTATAATTAATTAATCAAACAATATCATTGAAGTCCTGCAAATTGATCCAAAACCATTTAAATCCAGAAAAGATTTCATATTTAGGCTTCCTCATGTTCGATTTGTGCGTGAATTTTGGCGTTAACGTTAAATTACATCGAAAATTGATTATTTTGTATTGATGATATTCGTTTAATGTTCGCATTATGTCTGCGTCATTCCCATACTTAAAATTTCCCTTCATCGCGGTTGGGGTTTTTAACGAGTCCTGCATAAAACTTATTAAAATTTCTAACAAAATTATCAACGTCTGGGACAAAAGGTGGTTCTTATTTAACAATTTTTCTCGTGATTTAACTTAATTCAAGGAGGATAAAAGCTGTGAATATTTTATAAGGCCTAAAACTGTCTTATACTAATATAGCAGCGCCCGAGAAAGGATGGGTGGTAATTAAATTGAATTTCTGCTCATTTATTTTCGCAAATGCATTTTTCATGTCAAGATGGTTTTTGCGGCAAACCCAAGAATAATATGAATTGTTTGGAGTAATTAAATATACTTAAGGAAGCCATTATTTATTCGATAATCTCGCAATAAATCATTTGTTGTCAAAATGAAAGTGCTAAATCAAAATTGCTTTTTGCTTTGCTTCATGAATATTTATACCTTAAAAATTAAACTCCTAAAGAAAAATTCAAATTAGACGAAACATTTTTAACACTTAATCGTACGAGACAAGCTCACCGATTATAAATGAAAAATTTTAGTAAACGATTAAATCAGAAGATTAGTTACAAGAGTAACATTCTGTACAACCTTCTGTTTATATACAATACGCATTCCACTTCCTCTACTGGTCAATTGCGTTATGTTAACAGGTTTCTCTGCCATGTGCTTCTCCTCAACTCGAAGGTAGAAACACGAAGAAGAAGAGTACCTACAGTTAAAATCGAAACGTAACAACAGAAATTTCAAAGAAAGTTTTTACCATTAAGACCCTGCGGTTGCCAACCGATTTGGGGAATTGTGTGTAGTGGGTTGCAGCACTAGATTTTTATACGTTGTGACAGTATGTGATCGAACCCCAGCTGCAATCATCGTTTTGTCCAGAAAGCGAGCGCTCTGCTAACTGAACTACCACCACACTTCACTTATGTAATACTTCATCAGCTTCAGCATATATTAGGATCGGTTAGAAATACTTAAGGTTATGTTTCGCGAAACCACTAACAACTAACAATGATTTGCAACAACCCGAAAATTTATACAAATGATATTGAGCACCCTATTCAGAACATTGTGTTAAAGCCACCGTCATAAGCATTTTGTTTCGTATAGTACACTTGCCACCTTTTATAAATTTCGATAAATGTTCTTTGTTACGCTCTACTGAGGAAAATTGGGCATAAGAAGCACTTAATAGCTTAGAATGCACTTTCCACCAGCTAAAACTTAGGAATAAGCATGCCGACTACGTCATACGCATGCAGTAGTTTAGATTTCGGCAGTGACGCAGCGCCAGACAAACCCAAAGACTAAGACAATGTAGACAATGAAAAATTAGTGCAATATATATTACGTCACAGAGATAGCAACTAAATTGATAGTTCTTATTGTATGAATATAAAACAAAACAAAACTACATTGCAACTTAATTCCGATTGCAGCTAATGTGTGGTATTCATTATGCTGGAAAGTCCTCTTCTTCTTGATTTCTACCTTCAACTTCAACATGATTTTCAGCTCCTGATATGAAACATATAAATATTAGGTTTCTATCATACTAAAAGTACGCAGTCCGATTTCCTTAAAGTCTTTATACACGCCATGTTTTTAAGTTTCTTGTGAATTCCATATATTGTTCAACGTGTTCGCATTTCATCATTTCTTTATTTTTATTATTTACTACTTGTTTCTTGACGTCTCTATTAAGTACACTGTGACGTTCGGCCGCTATTATTGAACGAACTCTGTATGCGCGACGTTCACTTAGCTTTATGTAAAAGTAGCTCTAACCCAAACCTACAGCCTGTTACGTACGGAGAGAAGACAGAAGTCCTGCACTAGCTCTCGAGCTGAGCGCTACGAAGATTTAAAATTACCCCTGGGCGTCCGAATCAGTGTAAATTACTAATAGGTAATTACTTTCGCTTTTTGCCGTACCATTCACGGTACCTCCGAAAAAGGGGAATATTCGATTTCCCAAAAATGCCGAAAATATCGTTTAAAGTACCAATTTGGGAAATTTCGTCGTATGACGTATTATTGAAAAATCTGCCCATAGCAAGCGGTTTCGAGAGAAGCAACTGTATGAACTACACCCAGGGACTGACTCAAGTTTTAGACCTCCCCGAAAGGTCAATTTTCCATCGAAAGAGGTAAATTTAGAGAGATGAAGAACGTGAACATGTGGATATTGGAACCTGCAAAATTAAACGCTGCACCTATTTTAAATATTTAGGAGTGACCCTCTCCTCAAACGGTAGAAGTAAACAAGACACAAATAATAAAATAGGACAAGGGAAGCGAGTGATCCGTCAATTAAACTCACTATTATGGAGTGACCACATAACAAAAAAAATATAACTAATTTTTGTTTGACTTGCAAATCCATTGCTAATTTTCCACCATCACCTTTTCCATTTTCAGATACAATACCCTTATTGCCTCTCGCGCCATTAATATAATGCCACAAGATGGTCCTTGGAATATTGCAACGCTTTACTGCGACGTATACCGTCATATTTCCATTAGCAACATCTGCTCTAGCATTATTGAGATGTTCTCTTGTGTCGTTAACAATATCTACACTCTTCTTAGTCTACCGGTGATAATGTCTATACATTTCCTAGAACCAGAAGACAATATCAGCAAACATTATTTAAGCAAGTGAGTAACTAGACAATATGACCAAGTTCCCGAAGACTGTTAGCCCAGATACCCCAAATAATAATTGTTCGTGGGCAACTGGACCATAGGGCCAAAATCATTCTTGGAAAATCTTAACCTTTCTTCTTCTTCTGGGTGCCATATCCGCTAACGGATGTTGGCTATCAGCCTCGCTATGATTACTTTGTTGGCTACCGCTCGAAATAGTTCAATAGATGTTACCCCAAACCATTGTCTCAAGTTCTTCAGCCATGATATACGTCTTCTACCAGGTTGCCTTTTCCTTTCGATCTTTCCTTGTAAAACCAGCTGCAGAATATAATATTTATCGTTTCTCATTACATGTCCCAGGTAGGTGAGTTGTCTGATTTTCACGGCTTTAAATAATTCTCTTTCGGACTTTATCCTTGGGAGAACCTCTACATTCGTTATGTGATCTGTCTATTTTATCTTGAGTATTCATCTGAAAATCCACATTTCAAAAGTTTCAACTCGTTTGCATGTGCCTTCTGTCAGTATCCAGGCCTCGGCACCATATAACAGGATCGAATAGACGTAACATCTCACCATTCTTAGACGTATTTGTAAGTTTGGGTTATTACTGCTGAACACATTTTTCATTTTCATAAAGACCGCTCTAACATTTTCTATACGTTGTCTAATTTCTCTTGAATGGTCCCAAGTTTCATGCAGCATACATCCTAGATATGACGTATGTCCAAGTCGTTCTATAGCTGATCCGTCTATATATAAGTTGGGTGCTGTGTTATTTGTCTTGCTAATCACTATGTATTTTGTGTTGACTGCATTTAGCTCTAGTGCATATTCCTTTCCCGCTTGGACCAGTGTATCCACCAGTTACTGTAATCCTTCCGGTGTGTCTGATGTTATAACGGTATCGTCTGCATATCGGATATTGTTGAAAACTACTCCGTCTTTCGTTATTACTGGTCCACCATTCATCTGACCTATTTCGTGCCCTGGTATTCTATCATCACGGAAGAGTTCCTCAATGTAATCTTTCCATATTTTTAATTTTCCCTCCGTGTCATGTATTATATTTCCTATCTCATCGGTTATTATGTTAACACTTGATCGTCTTATTGTTTCTGTTACGATCTTGATTTTTTTATGGAGAGCAAACTTGTCATGCTTCTCTTGTAACTGTTCTATTTCTGTACACTCCCTCGCGTAATGGTCTTCTTTCGTTTTTCTGATTTCTTTTCGTATTTATTTATGCTTTTCTTTGTGTTGGTATTCATCTTTGTTCTTCAGGTATCGTATCTCTTCCATCATGCTTATTATCTTATCAGTCATCATGGGTGTTTTTGTTTGTTGTATTCTTTGCTTCTTATTGGGTTTTCATTATTTTAGACGTGATTTATTTGATATTTTCCCATCCTTCATTGGTATCAGAGTAATTTATATCGTTTGACTTTTGAAATTGTTCCTCTTCTTCTTCTTCTTCTGTATATAGGCCAATGGCCTGTTAATTACCTACAACAGAGTAGGGGTTCTGTGAGCCCTCTTTGCACGTATGCCGGGCAGGAGGCTAACCTAACCCGTCGAACAGAGAAGAGAAATGCCACTACAAGGTTTACGATTGTCAACGATGTTTGTATGACAACCGGGACGGACGGTATTACGTACCCTCCGAAGCACGACCGGTTGCATATGCCACTATATTGGTCCACCCATCCAACTACTGACCAGCGCGGTTGTGCTGGACTACGAATACCGTTTGACCGGCGTCCGCAGCGCTCCGCTATGCATCCGATTGAAATTGTTCCTCTAACTGTTGCAAAATAACTAATTTCGGGGTCTTTTAACTTTTGGAAATTCAATCGTTGTCGTTTAATAGGTGGTTTAATGTTTTTAAGACGCAGACATAGGTCGGAGACCAGGAGGTTGTAGTCCGATGGTATATCTGCTCCTGGGTACGTTCTGGCTGCTTCTATGCTATTGCGAAATCTCTTATTTATGGTAATAAAATCTATTTGATTACGTATAATTCTGCCTGGTTTGTCTCCCTCTGGAGCTTTCCACGTATACATTCTTCTTGTAGGTAGTTTGAAAAATGTATTTGCAATGATCGTTTTCTTGACAGAACTGTATTAACCTGTCAACTCTGTAATTACGTATTCCTAATCCCTAATTGCCAACTATGTTATCTTGTCTACCTCTGCCCGTATTAGCGTTGAAGTCGCCAATTATCATAGTGATTTCATCACTTTTTACATTTTTTATCGCTGTTTCTGCTTGTTCATAGAATTTTTCGAAAATGTCGTCTGAGAGCTGAGCATGTGGAGCATATATTTGTATGATGTTTGTTTTGAACGGTTCCGTATTTAATTGTGTCACTAAAATTCTAGATTGTTTTATTAACCGCTGGACTTATTATGAATCCTACTCCGTTGTAATGATTCGCAGATTCCTTACCTGAGTAGTATACTGTATATTCACTACTTTGATATTTGCCAGAGCTCGGCCATCTCATTTCACTCAATCCGAGCAGATCTATACCAATTCTTTTCATTTCTTGGATAGTGTTAAAAGTCTTACCAGCTTCATATAAACTCCACACGTTCCACTTGCCAATTCTCATCTTCACAGCTAGCCGGGAGATTCTTCGCAGCCCTCCCCATTTTAAGGGGGGCCCGTGACTAGGGGCCATTGTTATTTTTTCAGCCATGATGATGATGATTTCCTGGGGAGTAGAGCACGGTAGTTTCCTGTTGCATTCCGTACCGCAGCATCGCAATCGGTTCAGTCCTTATTTGCCTGTTGCTTGTGACTATCCGATTTCGGACCTTTAGAGAAATAATTCTTCAATACTTTCGATTTGGTAATGCCATCGCTGCTACGCTTTGTCATGCCAGTTTTGGTCAGCCCCGGGTATTTTATTTCCCCGGTACTACCCACATCTGGGTGGCATTCCCCTATCCGTCACCTGGGGAGGCGCCCGATTTGGGACTGGCAACCCCACAAGGGTCTTTAAATGAGGCAATTGAATTGATCAATGAGCTCATTAAATTACTGGCATTAATTGGTATCAATGTAGCAATAAAAACACGCTTACCTTGAATGATTAAAGTCACCTTGCCACCTTGAAAACAAAAATTTGTGCGAGAAGCCACGGTCAAAATAATGAAATCCTGCCGAAGAAAGATTAGGTGCCTAGCTACCCACTCCATGTGCCTAAATATCCCCGAATTATTAAAAAACTACAGCATGGGTACCCAGTCACCCCGATGGCCCGCATTCATCTTATTTAATTTTTTAAGTTCAGAACAGAAAACTGTCACCACCTAGCTAAGCTATTATTTTTCTAGTAGAAAGACATAAACAATTACTTTTATATCGTGGATTACTTAGGAAAAATACTGTATTAGGTTTTGAATTTCCAAGCTAATATAAGAGCCTCTTTAGTGCATAATTTGCGCCTGCGCACAGTTTATTTATTGTATTTATAAAAGAAATGACCACACAAATTGTGGGCTGTAGCACACAGGTTGAGCTGGTTTTTATTATACAACGTTAACATATTTTTCATAATTCCTAAAACTCAAATCTAGTTGTTGTGGTGTTTTTAAACTAAATTTAGAAAACAGTCGGTGGTAGGAATCGATCAGGTCATTGTTTATTTACTCATTGTAAAATAGGCCTCTAATCAGAGAGGGCTGTTGAGTTTGAAATTTGAAATCCAAGTTGTTTACTGTTCTCCCAGCTAAGGTTATTGTGTATTCCGGTCAATTAGTAGGTAAGTTGACAGTATTAACTAACCGGCCTTTAATAGGTGTCAGTTTCATGCTGAGACATCGAGCACCATCTGCAACCGACAATTAATAGAAGCGTTTACTAATCACGTTGCTGGCACCGTCTGCGTTATCGGCACCAATTAATCTGGACCACTTTATTAGCGGTCAATATTTCAACCCGGTTTCCATTAACTTGTTTTATTCAACACATTCACGGGGTATATTTGCTTTCCTAACATACTTTTTCTTACTGCATTTTCGTAATCATTACTTATGGTTTTGAGTTCGCGTGCAAGTCAACTTATTAAAATATATTACCAAATAAAGACTAATTAACTGTAGTTAATGCATATCCGCATTAAATAAATATGCACGCAGAATATAATTTAAATTACAATTTTAACTTGTAACTGAAAACAGCGGCATGATTACAAAATAGAGATTTGTGCATCTGAAATTACTCCATTCATTACTGGAGAGGAAAATTCCTAATCATAAGAAGGCGATTTCTTGCCCTCGAAGTCGTTAAGGAGTTGACTTGTTCATGCTTCGTTAAATGGAAATTAATAATATTAGAGAATTTATTTTCCGAAAGTTTACATAAGCTTGCAGCTGTTAATTACCGGATAGTGGAAGAAAAACTAGGTCGCGCGGAAAACTGCGAATTATTGCATTTTCCGCGGCTCTTTTAAAGCATAAAACTAGCCAATATCAGCATCGGTAATCCGTTAAAAACAAAATGTGGGTTTCTTCCCGTAAATTGAGTCTAACTTGGAAGATTTGTGTTGGAACTTTTCTGCAAGTTTTTAGACGAGGTTAAATTTACGAATCCCAACTGAAAATAAACCCAAAACAATTTGAGGAGATCGATTGCCGCTCAGAAAGTTAAATTTATTAATTCGCTGCATAAAAGGGTAAGACTACTAATTGCAGGGATTTAGAATCACTTGAAGTAACAAAGAGAAAGCCGGTATTTCGTGACGATGCATTAGCAAGCGGGTTCAAGTACATTTATCTCCTGGTTTTTCTTGAACGGATAGCTTAGCGCATTATGTTTCCATTTTCCCCTCCTTTTCTTATGAGGTTTGAGTTCCCTAAATAAATGAGATGACTATTAACAAACTATGAAAATGCAATTATAGGAAAAACCCCCTGCTCTATGAATTACAATTACTTTACATTAACAATGTAACAATACAAAAAGGAAACACTGTGTAAACTATCAAAAACCGCATAGAGGAAGTGAACAAGGTCATGCAGAAAGTGTTATTTTTTTAAATATTACTATAGCACTTTAAAATCTTTCTACAGATACTAAGTAAATTTCGTGACAGTATAAGGGTGTCTCAAAATTAACGCCTATGTAACATGATTTAGAGGGCTAATATAAACATAAAACAAAGAGTGGAAATTTTTCCACCCTCTCTTAGTTAATCTTCGGATCTCTGTAATAAATTAGGCAAAGATGGGATTTAACGTAAAAAATTTTGGGAACGTTTGAATCGGCTATTAAAATGATTCTTTTACAGCTGAAGGCTATAAACCCTGCATATAACTTCGCTAGCTCCGTTGCAAAGGTGAAACAACACCTAAACCACTGAGACAACGAAGGTTACACCTTTACTAATATTTTCGGAAGTTTAGGTGTGCAATACGAATAGGGAGGATTACCCAAATTCCTATTTTAAACCAAACTTTTCGACTGGTCCTATATACAGCGTAAGTACACAGGGAGACGACCCAAAGTGAATTATGCTCGGTATATATTCCCACACTTCGCCGAACAACAATTCGCAGCTCGAATCGGAAAAGGGCAAAACGACCCCTAAACAACTGAGCCAACGAATGTTACACGGGCGGGCTTGACTTTGAAAACAAACTGAAGTTAACTGGGATTAACAAAATCTTTACTTTAACTGGATCAGTTATTTTAACTGGGCTGGATTTCTGGTAAAAGGTAATTTAAACGGTGTCGGACTGAATCTTGGTTGAAGCTCTTCCTCGACTCGATCTCGGACTCAAGTTGTTCGTTTTGGGAGCTGGTGTTCGTATTTATACCTTCCATTCCCAGTCTAAAATATTGTTAATAATTTTATGTTGGCGGGGAGACCTACTGATAATAGAAACAAGGTGGGAGTCGGGTACTAATCCTGAATGCCAGCGACACCAGCGCCTTTATGTCGCACTACGCGGTCACACAATTTAATTTAAAATTTATTTACACCGCGCACTGAACACTTCGTTACAATTGTTAAGCACACATTTTGGGACATGGAAATTTTTAGGTGTTTCTGATGTATGCACCCAAAAACTAATTTAAAAGCAGAATTTGCCTATCACCAACGAATTTTTAGTAACAAGCATCGAGGTTAAAAGGATGGAATGTCCTCGAAGGGGACGTACATATAACTCACTTCCGTAAACGTTAAAAAGGACTTACTCAATGTTTCACTCAAGAAGGGACAAAAAATCTGTATCTGTATTTGATGCTGTTCATATGAAGGAATCATACGAAAAATATGCGATATCTCCTAGAACACATCTGGTATGATGACAATGAGTGGGCAACGTGTGAAGACCTAAAAGTGATAGAGCTTTTTCTTGGACTTCAGCTGGGGTAGACAAAATACTGTTGTTTCCTGTGTGAATGGGACAGCCGTGCACGAGATCGTCACTGTATACAAAAGGAATGGCCTCTACGTCAAGCACTAACTCCAGGTCAAAAAAATGTTACCAAGGAACCACTGGTTGATCCTGAAAAGGTATTTCTACTACCACTACATATTAAATTCGGCTTAATGAAAAATTTTGTTAAAGCACTAGATATGAACGGAAGAGGGTTCTTGTATTTGAAACAGAAATTTCCGACAGTTAGTAAGATAAAAATTAAAGAGGGCATATTTGTGGGACCACAAATACGAGAAGTAATGAAAGATGGCGAATTTGACAACTTGCTGAATGAAGTTGAACTACGAGCATGGAGAACTTTTACAACAGTTGTGACCAAGTTTCTTGGAAATGTCAAAGCTAAAAATTACAATTACAAATAAATCATTAATAACCCGATAACGAAGGACAATCGGAAATATTTCCACTCCGAATTTTCGATTTAAATCGGCTCGTGTATCAATAATCCACCAAGCAGCGAGGATTGAACTATTAGAACGCGAAACTAGAAAAAGGAACCTAATAATATTCGGCATCCCGGAAGAAAACGGAGAAGACTCTAAAACCCTAAAAGAAAAACTTCTAACCGAAATAGTAAGAACAATAGGAGGAACAATCGTAGATGGTGAAATAGACTTCATAAATAGACTAGGGTGGCACACAGGAAGGGAAAACAGGCCAATCAAGGTCGTTGTGAATCCGACCTTGATTGGCCAAAGATGAATAAACTGGAAATTCTACGTAAGTTAAAAGGACTAAAGGGAACAAAAATAGGAGTAAGCGAAGATCTAGATAAGAAGACAAGGGAACAAAGAAACAATTGCTACTGCACGTGAAAGAAGCCAGGACCAGGGGAATGAGAGCAACGATTATACGAGATAAGTTAATAATAAACGGAGATGAATGGGGGATCGAAGGCCTAGAGAAACACAATAAAGAAACGAAGGAAACGGGAAAAGGTACGGAACCAGAGAACAGCAAAGAGGACTCGAGGAAAAGAGACAGGTCCACAGATGGAGAGGAAGGAAAATCCCCTCGCGGAGCAATCCCAAAAAAGAAAAGCTGGGAACAAACGATGCTTACACCCTTCGGAAAAGTAAAGCCAGGGAAAGAAGAGGAAGATTTGAACAAAACGCTCTGGAACATTACGAAGACAACACAGTGCCATCAGATTCCAAAAAACTAGAACACAACAAAAATCGGACGGAACCAACAATAACGAATGGCAACGGAAACGAACAAGAGAGAATAAAGTACAGGCAAAAGTAGGAAAACGGGGATAAAGGGAGAACTACACAGGAGACAGACAGATAAGATAGAAATAGGGATTTGGAAGATAAACACCATGACAGGCAAACACATGGAGTTAGTGGAAGAGATGAATAATAACAAAATTCAGATATTAGGCATAAGCGAATCGAAGAAAAAAGGAGATGGGACCCTATGGATCACAAATAAACATGTATTGTACTACTCAGGAGTAAAGGTTGAAAGTAGGGCAAAAGAAGGAGTAGGAATAATAATGATTAACGACATCCACAAAGAAGTATTAAAGTATAGAGCGGTCAATTCTAGAATTATGTCGATAACAATGAAATTAGGACAAGTAATCAATATATTACAAATCTACGGACCAGTAGAGGGTACACCAGAGGAAGAAGTAGTAGAATTCTATAGAACACTTCAGGAAGTTGTTACCAAAAACCTGAGACAAATCCCCACAGGGAACAACAGGACAAATTGACAAGACCAACACGGTTTCTGGTAACAAATTTTGGAAACACCGAAATATTCTACCCACAAGTAACTCACTGCACGTATCGTGTTTTCACCACGGCTCTCTCAGTCTGCGACACGGGGTGGGTGAAAATGATCTTCAAACTCCAATCTTCAAAGGGCGCCCGGATTCTACTTACCGAATCCACATAAAGGTAAACTCTTAAGTCGCAGAACGAACTTCAACGGTTCCAACAAAAACACAAACAAGGAAACAAAACACAAAAAAGCGCAATAAATTAAGTAAATACTGAAAATTATTATATTGCTCAAAAGTAGTCAAACACCCTGTATATAAATCAACCACCAATTAAATACAATATCATATCACTCTAATGTATAGGAATACACCTTGTATACATATCCAATAGACATAAATATAAAAGATATGACCAAATAAATTGTACACCCTGTAGATAATTGGATATATTTAAATCAAATGGATCACACTTGGGTGAAGCCCAAACACTCATTGTTAAAAATTTTACTACTTATTTAATTTAACATATAATTTTCATTTTTAACCACCATGATAGCTGCACTTTATAACATGTTATAACCACCATCATGGTGGTTATAAATGAAAATTATATGTTAAATTAAATAAGTAGTAAAATTTTTAACAATGAATGTTTGAGTCTGCTTACATAAGTAGTATAAAGATACTTACTCTTTAACAAGATAGAAATTATTAATAATTGTACTATGGTTGGGTTTGAAAAAGCTAATTTAATGCAGCGAAACGTTACCGAAGGGAAGAAAAAAAAATTTTTTTTAAATGTTTGTGAAATTGCTCTTTTGATGTTGTAATAATAATGTATAACTAATAATAAAACATGTGATATATTGGCTGAACTTGTCTTAAAATTTAATTGATATATAAAAAAAACTAACAGCCGTGAATTTTATGTAAATATGTTAATAACTATTATATTATAATTTCTGGAAACCTCTTCTCATCAGTGGTTTTCCTCTAAACACCTGCTCCAGCTATATTTTAAATCTCGTCCACCTTTGAGTTAGGGTTCTGAATTATATAACTACCTATTTATAGGAAGTCTGTCTATCACGATCTAAGGTCGCCGCAGTATTGTACAGATCATATATTAATCGCCCTTAAGTCTGAAATTAATGGAAACAGAACTAACACAAACAGTAAAGACATACAGTTTATACATTCATACTGTAATGTATTGTAATGTAATTTGTTTGGCCATGGTAGAGTCTAGTGTAAGGGTTTTCAAGACGCGCTAGCACCTCTGACATGACCTAACGACTACCACCGTAGCGGTAGCCGGGACCGCCAGCTTCAAGGTGCCCTCCGAAGCACGGCCGGTTGCTGTGTTAGAATAGAATACTGAAGCAGTTATCTTATTTAGGAGTCAAAATAGCGATGCCAAAAATGGTATTACCAAAAACAGCTTTGAGAAAAATGCCACCGACAAATATTGGCATTAAAAGATTCTATTGTACCATTTTTAGGTTATAGAAACCTCCTGATTAATTACAACATAATCACATTTCTGACGTCACTTTAGTAATCTGAATAAATTTGAGGTTGTTAGGCTGTAGATCGATGACATATTGAATTGGATTGATTGGAATACTTACCTAATCCTACCTAATCCTATCTCAATTTCTTGTCTATCTACCGTTATCAATGCTGTAGTTTCGTTTCATTTTTACTAATAAGAATTGTCATCGGAAAAATTCAAATTAATCTCCCCTTGTTTTGCTGTTCTTATACTTATATTTTCATTTTATTAGCTTAAGTAGTTGTTTCGGGGCTGTTATGAACAAAATTGAAGCTGGTGGACCTCCCCTACCTTACTCTTGAGTATCATACAAAAAAATCACCTCTATTATTTTCATTGTTCGCATATTTTTCAGCAATTATGCTGCAGACCATAGTCATGCAGGGGGTTTGAATTCGTTATGATGCAGCAACAAAAGATTCATTAGCAAACAGCCGACCCTTGAATGCTGCTTGTGTTAAATTAAATTCACCACAATTATTGTTCACAAAGCTTGAAATGTCCCTGCATGTTTAATTTAATGGCAAAATATATCAAAGCAGTCAAGCTATAGTGAAAAGATGGCGGTTAAAGACAAATGACGTACTTTGTTGACAGACGGCATTGTTTTAGAGTAATGAAATTTTAAAATAGCTCCTAGAGAAAGTTCCCTCAAAGGAACGTTGAAAAATTGAGACCGGGAATTGCTTTAGTCATGAATGAAATAGATATAAATGCGAGGACGTTTTTGTGTTAAGAAAACTGGTATAGTCACGTTTAGCTTATTTGATATTCATGTTGAAAACGAAATTCAAATATTGCTTAGGTACTGCGACGTGCGTGATAAAAACAGACTAATAGAAAGTTCTTCAAACTGTTATAAAATATTTTAAATTTAAATTACGTAAGCATGTATTTACAATTTTGCCTTACGTTAGTATTCATAGTTGAAGGGTGTAATACATATAGCACTTTTACAACGCAAACCTCATGAAATTTTTAACAATATTTCTGTGAACAATACCCGAGTAGAAATATTAATTCCGAAATGGTTCATATTCAAATTTAGGTATTTGGAAAGAATCCTTAAGGTAGTATGATGTATGCAACCCAAGAACACAGTCCTAAACAGAGTAGTATTTGTTACCAACGTTATTAGTTTAAATTTTAGATATTGTATGTTTAACACAGTGCTCCATGTGTAATATGGTTAATTAATTTTTTAAATGGGACTAGTAACTAACAGTACAGTATTGTGATGGTTACGATTTGCTAAATTTATTTCTAATAAAGTGTTTTTCAACAATAATTATGATAATGATAATGATGGTGATGATGATGATGACAATTTTTCAAATTATTTAATATTGTGCTACACAATTTAACGCAACTTAACTCCATAATACTTCGGCCGAAAAAGAATTTTAACGGTAACAATTATTTTTTAATTAAAAAAAAAACTACGCACCACAACGTAACTACCAGAACTTGTAAGTTTGCATTTATTAATGTTTTAGTATTCTATCAGATCACAGTATATAGAAGCTATACGCAATTTATTAATAATATAAATAAAAGCTGATGCACTAGAAAAGCAATATTTACATAATGTTCTTAAATGGAAGGCGAAACGAAACCTCTATATAAAGTTTTACGATTTAGGGGTTGCGAAATGTTATTTAGGGATTATAACACAAACAGTGGTATTTCTTACATCATTCCCGTAAATAGGATGCGCAAAATGAAAATTAAACGAATTTTTACTGTTGTAGTAGAGATGCGACTTTAATCAACCATAAACAAAGCCTTCATCACTTATTTTATTTCATATATTTCATATATCATTTATTATTATTATCCGCAAACTCATTTACACCTGCTTATTGTACAAGAAGTACGAAGCGAAGATCTTTACCTCACTCCATATAATGCGTATGCTGCAACTATCCAGGTCGTTTGACCGCCGATGAATATGGACCACATCGTACATGTACAACATTTTCGCAAATATTAATTGAATTGTCATCTCATAACTCATAGGAGAGCTTTGCTTACCAGGGTCTGAAGGCCTTGTCAACGGGATCCCACTAAACAAGCTCCTTCAATTCCGACTTTCAGTAGAAACAGTCTTACCTATTACCAACACATTTTCTGATAATTAATTAGATACATATTTCCTTGGATTCACACAATACCGTTATAATAAATTAAAACACAGTGTGTCATAGTAAATTAGGGCACACGGTCCTTTGGTATTCCCACAGTATTTTGGCTTATAATTAATTAGGATACACATTTCTCTGGATTCACACAGTACCGTTATAATAATATTGCCACGCACATCTCTCATATTAAATTAGAACACAGAGTCGCATAGTAAATTAGGCCAGAAGGTCTTTTGGGATTCGCACAATATTTCGCCTCATAAGTAATTATGATACACATTGCTCTGGATTCATACAGTACCGTTATAATAAAATTGCCACTTACATCTCTCATATTAAATTAGAACACAGAGTCGCATAGTAAATTAGGCCAGAAGGTCTTTTGGGATTCCCACAATATTTCGTCTCATAATTATTTAGGATACACATTTCTCTGGATTCACACAGTACCGTTATAATAATGTTGCCACCCATATCTCTCATATTAAATTAGAACACAGAGTAGCATAGTAAATTAGGCCAGAAGGTCCTGTGGGATTCCCACAATATTTCGCCTCATAATTATTTAGGATACACATTTCTCTGGTTTCACACAGTACCGTTATAATAAAATTGCCATTTACATCTCTCATATTAAATTAGAACACAGAG
>JABXWE010017868.1:0-17582 GCA_014611495.1 Limonius californicus | reverse complement strand
ATATATATATATATATATATATATATATATATATATATATATAATCGGAAAACCTTTTACCCTGAGGTGTAAGGTGTATTATATTTATTTTGATTCAATTTAGGTATGTACAAATTTTGCCCATTGTTTTTTATTTGCTGCTAACTGTTTCGCTTCTGGCCATGTTCTGCCTTTTTTTCTTCAATATTTCTGCTACTTCGTCATTCCATTTCTTTTTGGGCCTTCCTCTTGTTTTGCTTTTGTGTACGCCTGCTTCCCATATACACTTAACTTGTCTGCTGTTCTTCATTCTGCACAGATGACCAAACCATTTCAGTTTTTGGTTCTCTAGTATGTTGTTGATTGGTTCAATTTCTAGTTCTGCTCTGACTGCATGATTTCTTATTCGGTTTAATCTTGTGATGCTTTTGACTCTTCTTAAGTATTTCATGTCGATCGCTTGAATTCTGCTTTTCATTTGTTTTGTTAAAACTCAACTCTCACTTCCGTAAATTAGAGTTGTAGGTCTGAAAATTGTTTTATACACTGTTATTTTCGTTTTCTTATCTATCTCTTTTTTACTGATAAACGGTTTATTTAAACTATGATACACTCTTGCAGCATTATTAATTCTCTCGTTGATCTCACATTCCATATTTCCTTCTCTGTCTACCAGTACTCCCAGATATTTGAATACCTCTACTTGCTCTATTTTGTTTTGGTTTAATTCTATATTGATGTTCTTCTTTTCTTTACTTATCACCATTACTTTTGTTTTATTTCTGTTTATTTTCATATTTCTCTTCTTTAACTCCTTTTCTCATATCTGTAAATTTTCTTGCAAGTTCTTCTGTTTTTGCAGCGCAGATTACAACATCGTCAGCAAAGGCAGAGTCTGATACGCTTACGGTGTTAATCTATTATAGCCTATATGTATCTTCTTGATTTTAGTTGCTGTTGCTTTGATTACGTCATCCATTATTAATATAATGTTGGGCTCATTACTCCACCTTGCCATAACCCGTCATTTATTTCAAATGTTTTGGATTGTACATTCTCTTTTATGACATAACTTTTGTTGTTGTCGTATAAGTCCTTTATTCCTTTTATTAATTTTGGGCTCACATTTCTTTGTTTCAGACTTTTACAAACTTGCTTTTGCGGTACTCTATCGAAAGCTTTTACGAGGTCTAGGAAAGCCATGTACATTTCTGAGTTTTTGTTCTGTTTTTCTCTATTAATTGTTTTATGCTCAAAATATCATCCTGGGCACTTCTCCCTTTTCTAAAACCACTTTGTGTTTCTGCTAGTTGCTCTTCTGTTATTCCTCTTAATATCTTCTCCAGTATGTGTTCGTAAGTCTTAGATACCACGCTTAGTAGAACATACCCCTATAATTTGAACAATCCCAGCTATCGCCCTTCTTAAATATTGGTTGTATTATACCTGTCCTCCAGTCTCCGGGAAGTTTTCCAGTGCTCCATGTTTTATTAAAGATTTTTGTAAGCATTTCTATGCATCTTATCCCTAAATTGTTCAGCATCTCTGTTTTTACCTTGTCGTGCCCTGCCGCTTTTCCTTTTTTCATATGTTTGATTGCTTTGTCCACTTCCTCGGTTTGTATATCGTTTTGTTCTTCTCCTTGTGTGAGGTTAATTTCTTCTTCGCTTGGTGTATCAAGTTATTCTTCTGGGTTGAGGAGTTCTCGGAAATATTCTCTCCATCTTTCTGTAATTTCATTTTCTTCAGTTATTATTCTACTGTCTTTTACTTTCACGTGGTGTAATGTGTGGTTACTACCTTTTCTTAAATTCTTCAGCACTTTATAGAATAGCTTTTGGTTTGTGTGGCTGTCTGCTTCTAAGTTTTCGCCGAATTCTTTCCATGCTTGTTGTTGGGCTTGCAATACCATTTCTTTTACTCGTATCCATTGTTGTTTGTACACTGCATAGTTATCTTCTGTTTTTCGTTGTAGGTATTGTTTCCATTGGTCTTTCTTGGTTTTTACTTGTTTTTGTATTTCTTTATTCCACCATTTAGTCTGTTTTTTGGTTATTCTTTATAACTATTGTTCCACAAGTTTCTTTAGCTGTTGTAAGAATGATTTCTTTGAACTGATACCACAATTCTTTTAAATTCTTGGTTTCCCATTGTTCCCGTTCTTTCTCTATCTTTCTTTCTGTATCTGCTTTGAATTTGTTCGCTGTTTCTGTTTCTTGTAATTTGTACGTCTTAATAATTTCCTTGCCTTTTTTGGAATGTGTTTTCGCTATACATTTTCTTTCCTTTTCCAGGGCTAGTCGAATTTTCGCCATGACTACGTAGTGGTCACTATAAATTTCTGCCCCCCTTCTCACTTTAACATCTAAAATTTCATTTCTATGTGTTCTGTTGATGAGAATGTAATCTATTATTGACTTTTCATTTCTGCTTTTCACCTCTCTCTTAAATTTGTGTATACTCTTATGCTTGTAAAATGTATTTGCTATTATTAGGTTGTTGTCTATCTTTTCCCCACTCGGCCATTAAAATCTCCTAGTATTATTACCCTACCGTTTACATTTTCTGTTGTTTCTGTAATTTCTTCCCAGAATTCGTCTTTTTTATTTGCTGTTTCGTCCTCACTTGGTCCGTATACTATTATTAAGGTTATCTTGTTTCGCTGGTCTAGTTGCAATTCTACTTTTAAGATCTTACTCGAAACGAATTCCCATGTTTTTAAACTTTTCACATGCTCTTGTTTTATTATGCACCCTACACCTTCTGCTGCTCTTGCTTCTGGTTTTACTCCACTATAAAGTAATATATGTCCTCGCTCTAATTCTATCATCCCTTGCCCTTTCTTTTTGGTTTCAGTGATTGCTAGTATGTCTAGTTTTATTTTTTCGAATTCTTCTACGAGTTCATGCTCTTTACCATTCAAACTTCTTATATTCCATGTACCTATTTTTAGCATCTTTTCCGGTTTTTCTCTGCCTTCTTTACATTTCATGTTTTCCATTTGCACGTCCTTTTTCATCGCCATTTCCGTCTTCTTGTGGTCAGTGGATAATGCAATCAGTACAAATATAGAAATGGTACTCCCGTAATAAATTAGCATAATTTACAAAATAGAATAATCCAAGAGTGTATATCAATTAGGTCCACCTCCTGTTCGAGTCCTTTTTTAAAATGAATTAGAAAATGTGTGTGGAAGGGGATAGATAAAATTTAAACCATTTACTGCATTAAATAGAACTTTAAATATTACTACTATTAAATACTAGTACGGACTTGCTTATCTTGGACACACTTTATATTGAATACTATGATTAAACAATAGTTGGAAGGTCTAGCAGCTTAAACAGTATGCGCTAAGAATAGCGCTTCAAAAATAGCGCTATCATAAATAGCGTCAAGTAAAAATAGCATGGGATTGTTGGCAAAAACAATCCCTACACACAGAATAGTATGAATAACGACTGTCACTTGCTTTCATAAAATTCTAGGTTTCTTTAAAAAGCATTTGCTAAAACTAGGCTATTCAAAAACCATATGAAAAATCGTAGTAGAAGTTTAGATCCTATAGTAAGTTAACAAATGTATTTTGGAAACTTGAAATACTTTGAAAAAATGATACTATAAAAGTACGTAATTATCTGTTGTTTAGGAAAACTAAGTTTTCCAGAAATCAAGTGGAAATCGTTCCTTATAATGTTTTTTTTTGAAGCCCTGTTTTTGCCGGCTGCATTATAATCGGCATTATATTTAGCAGTAACATTTTTACCTGCGCTATTTTAATTCAGCGTTAGTTTTGTTCGGTCTAATTTTGTTCGATGCTATTTTTCCTCGGCTGTATTTTTACTCAGCGCTCTTATTACACACACACACATTTCGATGCCACTATTTTTAGAGACAACATTTTTACGTGTCGCTGTTTTTATTCGGCAGTGTTTTTCTTGGCGGTATGTTCAGAGGTGACGTTTTTATTCAAAATCATTTTTCTTTGGCGTCATTTTTACTCTACGCTATTTTTATTCCACCCAATTTTTGACGACGCTGTTTTCAAAGGCAGCATTTATACTTTACGCTATTTCAGCTTGGACAATTATTACTCGCCTCTATTTTTACTTAGCGCTAGTTCTGATTGCGATATTTTGAAATGCGATATGTTTAGGAGGCGCTGCTTTTGTTCGACCTGATTTTTACCGGAAACTATTCACATTTGTTAATTTTGTTCGCGCTATTTTCAGGAGGAATATTTTTACTCTACGTTATTTTTAGCTTGGCGCTATTTTTCTTGGTACTATTAATTTTGCTAGCTTTATTTTCAAAGACGGCGTTATTGGGCGCTTCTTTTTGTTTGGCGCTATTTTTGCTGGCTCTATTTTCAGAGGTTGTATTTTTGCCCAGTGAAATTTTTGCTTGGTGTTATTTTTGCTCGGTACTGATTTTACTTGGTGGTATTTATGTTCAATTTTTAGACGCGAAATTGAACCTACTGCTTTTTTTGTTCAGCGCTATTTTTATGCTGCTAAAATAACAAAATTTGTTACAATAGGAATATGTAATATAAAATATTATTATTTTTTCCTTTATCTGAAAATAGATAATTACATTATTACCAGGCGCTTATTTTGCTCAACGCTATTTTTACTCAGCTCTATTTTTGCTGGTGCTATGTTCAGTGGCAATATTTTTGCCTGGCGCAGTTTTAATTAGACGCTATTTTTACGTAGTAGTATTAATTTAGATGGTGCTATTGTCAGAGACGACATTATTAATTACCGGGCGCTTTTTTGTTTAGGCATCGTGTTTCCTCGGCCCCGTTTTTTACTCGACGCTACTTATCTATGGCGTTATTTTTGTTGCCGCTATTTTTAGGGGCTACATTTTTACCTGCCGTTATTTTAGATTTATCTTTTTACTTGATGCTATTAATTTTTCTAACATTATTTTCAGAGACCGCATTATTATTGGGCGCTTTTTTTGCTTGGCGCTATTTATACTCAAATCTATTTTTGCTGGCACTGTTTCCAGAGACTTATTTTGCCCGGCGCAATTTCTGCTTGGCGTTACTTTTGATGACGCTATTTTTGCTTGGTGCTAATTTTCTTGGTGGTATTTATATTCGGCGCTATTTTTGAGGACTTTATTTTTAGAAGCGTAATTTTTATCCAGCACTATTTTATTCAGTACTATTTTTATATTGCTAAAATATCAAAATTTATTACAATGTGAATATGTAATATAAATGGTTCCTTCATCTAAAAATTGATAATTACATTATTACCGAGTGCTTTAGCGCTATGCGCTATTTTTATTCAGCTGTATTTTTGCTGGCGCTATTTTCAGAAGCGATATTTTATCTCGGAGCAATTTTAGTTGGATGCTATATTTACTTGGTATTATTAATTTAGTTGGCGTTCTTTTCAGAGACGACATTGTTATCGGGCGCTTTTATGTTTGGAGATATTTTTACTCACATCTATTTTAGTTGGCGCTGTTTACAGAAGCAGGTTTTGTCCGGGGCAATTTTTGCTTGACGATATTTTTGATGGCGCTATTTTTGCTCGGTGCTGATTTTCTTGGTGGTATTTATACTCAGCGCTATTTTTGATGACTATTTTTAAATGGAGAATTCTTGTCCGCCGTTATTTTTGTTCAGGATTATTTTTTTTGCTAAAATATCAAAATTTATTACAATGTGAATATTAAATATAAAAACATGGTTCTTTTATCTAAAAATTGATAATTACATTATTACCGGGCGCTTTCTTCGCTGGCGCGGATTTAGCTGTATATTTACTGACGCTATTTTCAGAGGCGATATTTTAGCTCGGAGCAATTTTAGTGGGATGCTATTTTTACTTGGTATTATTAATTTAGCTGGCGTTATTTGCAGAGACGACATTATTATCGGCCGTTTTTTTTTGCTTGGCGCTATTTTTATTCAGATGTATTTTTGTTGACGCTGTTTTCAGAGGCGGTATTTAGCCCGGCGCAATTTCTGCTTGGCGTTACTTTTGATAACGTTATTTTTGCTCGGTGCTGATTTTCTTGGTGGTATTTATATTAGGTGCTATTTGTGATGACTCTATTATTAGAAGCGAAATGTTTATCCGCCACTATTTTTGTTCAGCACTATTTTCATATTGCTAAAATATCCAAATTTATTACAATGTGTATATGTAACATAAAAATATGGTTCCTTTATCTAAAAATTGATAATTACATTTTTACCGGGCGCTTTCTTCGCTGGCGCTATTTTTATTCAGCGATATTTTAGCTGGCACTATTTTCAGAGACGACATTATTACCGGGTGCTTTTTTTACTCGGCGCTATTTTTACGCAACTGTATTTTTGCTGGCGCTATTTTCGGAGGCAATATTTTCAGCGCTGTTTTTATGGTGCTAAAATATTAAAATATTGTGTTTTTTCTTTATCTAATAATAAATAGTTACATTATTGCTAGATGCAATTTTAGTTTGACGCTATTTTTACACGGCACTATTAATTTTCCTTGCGGCATTATTATCAGGCGCTTTTTTTGCTTTTCCTGGCGCTACTTTTAGAGGCGATATTTATATTTTTTTGAACCTATATTTTATGACATATTTAAACTAGATTTTCATAAATGAAAGTTAAGCAGCCCTGGTGGTTAAAATTTTAATTTCGTCGTCGAGCCTTGCTTAAAATACACGAAGGGAAGGCTTTTGCTCCAATTTTCAGGAGTGAACTTAGCAATTTATAAAAAGTCTTATTAAGTTCATTAGCAAAACGTAAATCTAATTTTTATAATTTTGTGGGCGCCCCAACAACTTTTACTATATCTAAAGAAAGTGAGTTTAGTTTTATTTTGTAGCAGTTTCTTTCTCAGTCGCAGTTTTTAACAACAAATTTTCCGGAAAGAAGGCTCTTCTATTTTATTGTTGCTTGTTCAATTCTCTTTTTTTCCTATTCACACTTCTTGAACAAAACCATTCCAAGCGGTGGAACCTCATACTTAGCATCGAATTGACAAACATATTCATGCAATCAAGATAAATGTGTTACCAGTTCTGCTTTATCCGAAAAAGTGAAACATTTAAATGCAAACTTGTTCAGGTTCGGCGTAATATTCTACGGAAATTTATACGTTGCACTCAAACCAGTAACGCGCAAGGATAAGTTTTAGTGTACTTTCAAGATAGGAATACTAGATTCGATGTTCCATGCTGGAAATTTAAGTCGTTTTTAAATATTTCATGAGGTCGAAATGAACGTATAAATCAGGGCCAAATTTAGAATAACTGCTAAGAGCGTTCGTTTTCTGCAGCCTTTTTAAATTGTGTATCCACTCATGTATAAATTACATTTTCGTTTAATATAAAAGTATTTTTTTATATTAATTTTGTATATACTTTATATATTTACTCCAATTTTAAAAAGGAAGGTTTACCGTTTTTATTCTTCCAGATACAAATATTGTTCTTAGTTAGTATTAATGTTCTGTTGATAAGCTATATATTTTTTTAACTCGATGTATTGGATTATGCACAAATTTTTAATTTAGTAAAATGTTTTGGTGTCTGTGCTTATTTTTAAAATTACGAAGTATTACGTTTGTTAATATATTTCTAACAACCGTGCACAATGTGTTGCATAAGCTACGGTTGCAAATTAATTTACAGTCTATACCGTTTAGGAAAATATATAAGCAAAATACTTTCAATCATAATTTCTGTATACCTACAGTTGAACTTCCGTGTATAAGTGCCGTGAAAAAATACGTTATATACAAGGTGTATTCAACTGAAACCCATCATTAGTTTATGCAAATTTTATTCAACAATTTAATTACAAATAATTACCGTCACAGTTTAAGGCACCTATCCCATTGTTTTACTAACAGACGTACACCCTGCTCATAGAATTCTTGTGGCTGCTGATTGAAGAAGTCTTCCACAGCTATATGTACTTCTGCGTCAGACTCAAAATGTCGACCTTTCAAAGGCTTTTTCAGCGGTCCAAAAATATGGAAATCGCAAGGCGATAGCTCCGGGAAATACTGTGGATGCTCTAAAACTCTCCATTTCTTTCGTTGAAGATTTTCTTTTACCACATTAGCAACATGAGGCCTAGCATTGTCGTGCGGCAAAATCACACCACGCGTAAGTTTTCCTGGAAGTTTCCGTCTTATTGCTTGATGAAGCTCATTCAAAATTTCATTGAACAGATTTGCATTGACATTTATCCCAGGTTCCTTAAGCTCTATCACTAAGAGTCCTTCATGGTCGAAAAAAATGTTAACATCACCTTGCCTGCAGAAGGTTGCGCTTTAAACTTCTTCGGTGGTGGTGAACTTGAATGCTTCCACTGCATCGACGATAACTTACTGGAAGGCTCGTAGTACACCAAGTTTTGTCACCAGCAACTACTGACAGAAGAAAGTCATCAATGGTGCACACCCTCAACTCATAAAAATTGTAGGACCGCACACTGATCAAACTTGGACGGATTTTCAACAACACACGCCATTTCAAAATCGAAGTTTTAAAAGTCAGAACCAAATTCAACCAAATCAAAATTCAGAAACTTATTAATGTGTTTCTTACAAACACTACTAACATTAACAAACGTCATTTGAATTATTGCATTTGTTTTCAAGGCTTAGTTGATCAAAGATGGGTTTTAGTTGAACAAACCTCTTAGAAAAATCAACATATAGCAGGCTGTTAAAACTCCTTAAATACGATAGAAATGAATGTGCAGTAATTTAGAAATATTTATTTATAAGTAAGTACAGACATACGTACAGTATTCATCATTATCATCATCTGACATGGAGCTGACTCGAGGATCACTCCTGGATTACGCCAGGACCACCCTATGCCAGTAGGTGGGAAGGAATTTATGGGACAGGGTGGGATCGGGTGGGGTGTTGCACCGCGTTAGCATGCCTGCAATGTATACCGCAAGGCACCGCTGCTGCAACACCGTGTAGTTAGTAAGCTACGTATCAATGGGATTTTGAGTACGTTATGCGATTATGCATTTGACCCTAATAAACTTTGGTATCAAAGTTTCACATTGTTCGTATCTCTTATCTATCTATTGTTCTAAGGTAACAGATTCCACCTATCTTAGTTTCCTAATAACTAACACTTAACATTAACCCCAAATCGTACTATTTCCACTTAATTTTAATGTCGACTCTCGATTGTTCTTCCTTCTTTTCCATCCTTCCCCTCTGCAGTTGTCGGCTAGAAGTCGATCGTTTTCTTTCCCACTGGTACTTGTTTCGTTCCTTCTCCTTTGTTTTCTCTTCCTCACCCTCTTACTGCTTTTTTTTCTTCTTCGTTATCCTGTTCTTCTTCAGTCGATTCTTGATCGGAGTCTTCAATCACTGCGTATACTCTTCTTACCTCCCTTCGGATATCTTCTTTTCTTCGTTCCCAGTCCTCCCATGTCTCTTTAGGTATGCCGGTGTTTTGGATGTTCCTCTCTAATGATGTATTCCACGTGTAGCACACGTGCAGGTATTTTTAAAGTATATGCCCAGTATTTAATTCTTGATGTAGAGAGCCGTGTAGTTATTGTTTTCTCTTCTAAAATTCCTTGTGCCGTCGAAGTGTTTTCTTCCCCCGTGGTTAGTTGAAATAGTTTGAGTATTTTCTTTTCCATACTTCTAAGTGCCATTCTGTTGGCTTTCGTGATTGGGGTGGTTTTCAATCCGTATAAAGCAGTTGTGGCTATGATGGAATTGTATATTATCTTCTTTATTCCGTTTGGTAGTTTATGTTGTTGTAGGAGAGGAAGAATCATATGTGTGGCTTGGTGTGATTTGGTTATTCTTTGGTTTACTGTCTCCGGTCTTGCTAATGAATCTGGGAGATAAACGCCTAGGTACTTGTGTTTGCGTGTTTGTTTTAGTTCCTGACTCCCTATTTTCAGTATGTTATCGGCTCCTCCTCTAATTCTTTCTTTTTCTGGGGCTCTTACCATCATTTCGCATTTGCTGATGTTTATTTCTAATCCTGCCTCGGTTAAGTTTGCTATCAGCATGTCCAAAAGTCTCCCCGCGTCTTCCTGCTCTTCCGCTATAATTAGTAGATCTTTCTCATAGGCAAGAATCTTAGGCAGATTAAGATTTTCTTCGATTGGTGATGGTGTCCTCGGCTGTGAAGCTGTTTTCTCTAGGACCTTGTGCAAAGTCATCGTGAATAGTCTGGGCGAGAGTGGGCATCCTTGCTTGACCCCTTCTGTTTTCTTATATACTTTTTGTTCTTTGCCCAAACCATAGCAGCATCGTATTTTCCTGTAGACAGGCTGTAATTACCCGGTTGATGAGATAGTGCGGTGTTCCTGAGAATTTCAGAGCATTCAGCAGGGACGAGTGCTGTATGGTGTCGAATGCTCTTGTTAAGTCTAGGGCTACCAGTACCGTTTTTCCTTCCTCTCTCCATCTTTCATCCAGTATGCGTCTTGTTACATATGTATGGTCTTCCACCGATCTGTTGCTTAGGAATGCTGCTTGGTACGACAGTATTTCTGGTATTGTCTCATCCACTACTCTCAACAGGTATTTTGCGTAGATTTTGTAGCGTACACTGCAAAGGCTGATTTTTCTGTAGTCTTTCGTGGATTTCGGGTTTCTTACTTTTGATAGGGGGATTTACATGGTTGTGATCCATTCCGTTGGTACTTCGTTACTCATCCAGATGTCTTCTATCGTTTGACATACTATTCCTATGAACGTTGTTGGAGCGGCTTGTAGCAATTCCACTTGTACCTGATCAATTCCTGGCGCCTTGTTTTTCTTCAAATGATGTATTATTTCAGTGAGTGCCTCTGTAGTTGGGGGTGGCTCCAGTGGCCAGTGGTCGTTCCTGTTATTTGTTGCTGTACTGTTCCTGTTGTCCTCAGTTCATTTTCCCAGAGTATCATAGGTATGTAGCCTCTTCTTGTTCCAGTATTGGCTCTCCTTGTTTTTCTCATGTATTTGTATGTATTTCTTAGTCTTATATCCGGTGGATACTGGTTTATGTTCTGGAAAAAGGTTTCATAGTTTTCTGCTTCGTGTTGCTCTTGGGCCTGTCTTTTGTTACTAGTTGCTTGCCATAGCTCTTTCTTTAACTTGGGGTTGCTGTTCTTATTGTATCTGAATTGTGCTTGTTGATGTCATGCTAGAGCCCTCCTAGTACAGACATACGTAGAGTATTACTTAAAAACTCAATAATTTTGTGTTTTAAGGTGGACGAGAAGGTTTTATGTTTGAAATGTGTTTCACACTTGGAAAATGCAATCATCTTCATCTTCTGCAGGAAGTTTTTTATTGTGATGTTATATTACAACTGTTCTAAAAGTCCAAGCAACAATTGTTTTCTAACTTAAATTAATGAAATGGTTATGTTAACGATTCACCCACCGATGTCCTCTCAGTTCTATTTTGCAACACTTTATTCGTGTGTTACCATTTCACTTTTATTTCACTGACACTTCCGCATCTTTTTACACTAGCTCAAATAGTTTGGTCCTCTTAAGCCTTCTACCTAGATCTGTAGGTGGCCATGAAGCGTGGTCTCGTGCTTCTGGGCAAGGTTTCTTATTTCTTCTCTCACGGTTCTTTTCCCTGGATCTCTGTGTATATCACTGTTTCCAGCGTTCTAGGACGCATGTACGATGCTCTTCAGTACTTTCTTCTGGTAATTTTCAATTTGGTTGATGTTAGTTTTACTGGCGGAGCCCCAAAGTCCATTACTGTTTCTTTGAAGCAATAGCTTTATTACTATTTTCTTCAACATTTTTTAATCTCTCAGAGATTGATTTTAGCCTTTTTTCATGCTATTCGAACTGTTTTTCATGTTGTTTTAACATTAGACTTTGCAGCAGCTGGTTTCTCAAAACTTCTGTTTTCTGTGAACTTTCCTCCTTTTCTTTAGTCTTTGGTAGTGTTGGGAATGCTTGTGAGTCCCATCTACATAGTTTGTTATTTCCTGTCTTCCTTTCTTCTGTGTTGTTTTGGTTAGTTCTAGTTGCTTCGTTTCTTATCTATTGAATCCTTTTGGCTACTTCGCATCCTCTGTAGCTGGCTGAGTGGACTTCGCCACAGTTGGTACATTTTGGTATGCTGTTTTCATTTATTTGACAACCTTTTGTGTGGTGTTTTCCAGGCCATTTGATGCATCTTGATTCTCTGTTGCAGAATCATTGGGTGTGCCCATACGTATGTTATTTCTTGCACTGAGAGACTAGTTTTGATTTTCTTAGAGGTTGTTTTCAACCTTCATGCCTAGTATCCCTTTTATCTAGTATATTTATAATGTCTTCGTCGTTTCTTAAGCTTAGCGTAATTCAATGCTTCGACGTGCAGAAGATTGTGTTCTCAGTGGTGGTCGTCTTTTTGAACATTTATTGTGATCCACTTTTCACTTTTGAGGTAAACTGTTGATGGGTATTCTGAAATAAATTAGTACCTTTTTAAATGCTTTATGATTTTGGAGTTTTTTTTTTGCATGAAGCAGCACTTGTTTATAATTTGTATACCTCATAGTAAAGTGAAAACGCAAAAATTTTATTTAGCGGTAAATGAAATTCTTAAATGCCTTCTAATTACAAAAATGTCCAACTGCTTCAATTAAACATTGACCCCTTCGAATTCCATAGTTTATCACAAGCCAGATAACTTTTTACGTGTTTTGCAACTTTGGATCTACTTTACAATTAGGTAACAACCTTCTACAGCCTAAATGCATTTTCTATGTATCATCAGCAGTTCTCAAACCAAATTTTATGTTATTTTTTAATTCAAAAAAATAAACGTAATGATTTTTGAAAAATGAGTAGTAGCATTGAATTCTACTTGAGCCAATCTATTGGTGGTTTAAATATTTGTACCTATTTCTGATATACCCTGTATATGACTTCAAAAAAAGCAAGTTGAAAGGCGGTATATTAACACACATACGGTGATAACAGAAAACGGTTATTTTTGCATATTTTGGGTCGCTTTAGTATCCAAATAATTCTGAAGCTACTCTGTTCAAGAAAAAATCATTTATACTAGGTTTTGCTACTCTACAAAGTTTTCTTTAGACGTTTTTCCAAGAAAATGTTTTACATATTAATGTTTAATAAACTCTTGTATTGCAAAATTTATCAAATTATTATTTTTACAAGCTGCGCGAATTTTAACTAAAATGGAAGAACATTTAAATCAAAATTTTTATTTTCATTTTTTAAGACTAATTAGTAATTGACTTAAGCAGATATAAAAATAACTACATACAGGGCGGGCCAGTGAAAATGAAACAGACCCGACTTTTCAATTTACTGTCAATTTTTGAAAAATTGCTTTAATTTTTGTTTTCAGGGGGAAACTTTTTGCGTTTATTTTCAACCTTGTCACTTCAACCTCCTGAGGTGCTGAGATTCACCCCTAACATTTTAAATGGACATGTAGGTTGAGTATTACATCATTTTAAAGGGTATTAAAATCTCGTTTTAGCGCTTATTAATTTTTCAAATTCGGATAAGTAGTTTTCGAGAAAATGCCTTTTAAAGATAGTAACCCGCCCAAAACCAATAATTCAAGATTTTTCACTTTTACCATAATTGACACCAGTAATGTTTTATTGATTAAGAGATTTACCTTAACTTTCACTTTATTAAATGTTCGAAATGTTGTCCTCCAGCATCCGTACAGTAGTACTGGTTTTGTTGAAAACGATTTCGGACGTTCTGAAGCATTCTTTAGGTGACGGCATGTGTTGTTGATCCGTTGGCGCAAATAATTTAGGGATTCTAGCTGAGTACTATAAATTTTACTTTTTATGCGGGCCCACAGAAAGAAGTCTAAAGGTCTTAAATCTGGTCACCTCGCAGGCCACTCCACTGTGAAAGTGAGAGTTCAAGAAAATTTCTTAATCAATGGAACATTACTGGTAAAATTACGATAAAAGTAAAAATCATGAATTATTGGTTTTTGGCGGGTAACTATATTTAATAGGCATTTTCTCTAAAACTGCTAATCCGAATTTGGAAAACCAGGGAGCGTTAAAACGAGAATTTAAATACCCTTTAAAATGATGTATCACTCGACCCCCTTTCCTATTAAAATGTTAGGGTTGAAGTGAAGTTTGAAAATAAACGCAAAAAGTTTCCCCCTCAAAACAAAAACTGACGGGTCCGAGAGATTTTTTAAAAAATGACGACAAATATGAAAAATCGGGTCTGTTTCGTTTTCATTGCCCCACCCTGTATTTATAATATTATCCGAAATTGCATTATCATTATCATACATTTATGTGAATATGTTTATTAATACTTTGTACAACAACTTTAGAGGAATGAAAATTTTAGCAAAATGAGAAATGCAAAACTGCCAAAACGAAACAGTAAACAAGGTATTCCATAAAAATAAAAAACGGAAAGAGTAACTAAAAGAATGCACAAACAATTTTTATGAAAACATCTACACAAAGTTTATTTATAGTATTGCTAAACAAGCTACCAACTAAAGAGTATGTCGTAGCCTACGGGTTCACCTAGTAATTTTAATATTAGCGTTAATAGCAAGATTAAGCGATGGTTAAGCTGTTTGCTTTGTTGAAAAATATTACTCAGAAAGTATCTACAAGAAAATATATTTTAGATATTTACGCCTCAATAAGTAGAATGTTTTTGGTTTTCCCTATTTGTTGTCACAAACAGCAAATATACTCGTATTTAAGAGTGATTTTATGAATCTCATAGTGTTGTTATCACATAATAGTATTCTGTCACAATCATTTTGATAACACAATTACATATCTAATACAACAATTACTAGTGTAGTATTTTAACCTTGGAGGTGACTCTGGAAATAGATTTTATTTTATATTTAACTTTAGATCAAAATTAGAACAATAAGACACTTCTTGGATACTTCGCAGAAATACCGCAAACATCTTGTCAGGGAATTTTCCAATGAAATTATAAATTGGTTACCCAATTCAAGCCAGCAAAAAATCCAGGTCCATTTGTTACGTATATTATTGACTGTTTTAATATCTAGTTGAAACTTTCCCAAATTCTTAGAATAATCATCTTAGTTTTATTTTCCCTCAGTAATCAGTTACCGGATTTATTTTCGAAGTATTTGACCCTGTCAACAATAGCATGACGCATCCAAAGGAAAACATTTTCGAAAAGCCAGACTTTTACCTATTGTGCTACAAATTTCGCCATTACTAAACAAAATTGTTTCTTGGTACGCACTCGTAAATGCGTAAACATTACGCGGCTGCTTTAGAAGTTCCGTACAATTTATTTGATGTAAATCAGTTTAATTACAACTTAAGGCGTAGATAAGATAACAGTCGAATTTATCTAAATTTGCTAATAGTTATATTTGAAGATTATTAGACATATCTCAGCAACGTGGTTTGGGTTTAGTACTTAGTATAAGCCCAGTTGCGATTTGCGCGCTGACATTTTCATTGAATACAAAATAAGTGTCTTCTGTGCATCTGCGAAAAATATTAAAAAGCCGAAATAGATACGAAATGTGTGTTATTAAATACCAAAATGAATCATGAGCAGTAAGTAGTAATCAGTTTAGATTAAGCTTGTACGGAGTTCAAATAATTAAGTTAAGAGTTATTTGTTTTGACAGTTGCAAAGAAGTACATTCAGATGAAACTTTGAAAATGGGTTCAGTTGAAAATGCTGCTACTTCGTGTGGTGTCAGCTATAAAATGGACAATAATCAAGGTGAATCGCAGTGGCCTGGAGTCAAATTGAGGGAAAAGAGGTTCGTATTCTATTGTTGTATTGCAAGATAGCGTATTAGTAGAACCTGCAATTTTTTAAATCGAAAATGTTCCAATATAACACACTCATATCTGATATGGGTGAATATACATATAAAAGGATCAAATAGAAAAATATTAAGTGCCTCAAAATAAGTTAAAAATTAGCGTTTTCTATTGTCACGTTAATATGCGACCTTTTAACTTGAGGGGTTTTAAACTAATAACCATATGTAAGGTTTTAAAAATTATCTAAAAAAATCATAAGAACTTATAACAAAATTGCCAAAATTAGTGCAAAAAGTTCGTAAAATTAGCCAACGTTTATGATACAGGCTGTCCCAACTAAAACAATCCACCCTGAATAACTTTGTAAATAAACAAATCTAAAAACAATCGGCGAAACAGGTAAACAGAAGTTTGAACGGTTACATCTATTATTATGTACGTTCCTGCTTCATCCCCCCCCCCTCCGCTATCAACGCCAAAATTTTAAATGACAAGGAGTGTCAAGTAAAAATTCATTTTACAAACTTTTCTGCTCTTTGACCAATCTGCAGTTTTATGCAATTCTGTGTATTCGCTTTTGAGAAATTACATTTTGAAGTTTCAGGTGCGTATGGGAAATATTAAATTAAAAAATTTAAAAAACTCTTCAGGATATTTTATTAAGGCCGGTCTTTTAATGTGTAGATAAAAGTCTCCGATAGTTGTCAGGCGGTGTAAACTAACCATTACGATAAATCAACCCGACAGCATTGTTGCGTCTTTCAATACAACTTATCCTGTTGGTTAGGTATCGGCCAAATTCTTACTGGTTAACTACCACGGGGTCTAAAGAATGTGTGGCAAGTTCCATACAGTTCATTAACAAAAAACTCGCAGCTGGCCGTGGTAAATTTACGTATAGTGTCTTCTTACAGCATGCACTTTATAGGAAGCGAAATAACGAAATTTACTAATTTTTAAATCAGTACGTAAAACACGATTTAATTGGTAATAAAACAGATTTCCGCCTGTTTACACTGGTTTACACATGTTAGTTGATTTTCTGAACAATTTGAACTTTATAATTGAATAATAATTAGATCTTCAGGTTTCATTTCCGAAACAGGTCGATTCCGAATCGCTTACCGTTAAAATGTATTCCTATGTATATGTCAAAGTGTATCACATATCCCACATAACCTCGAAATGTGATTGTTGTTGTTGTTGTTGTCATTTATAAGTGACATTATGAGTGTCAATTGTAACATATGGGCTAAGCCATACCTTGATAAAAATTTCAAAGCCTGCTAGAGTTTTTTTTTAATGAACATACTGTACAATGTGTTACGGGCCAATTCTCACTACGAGAATTCTGGGGCGGAGAAAATCGCACGTTGGCGTGCTAAGAAATTTTCGGTACGGCAAACGCGCTTTTCTTGGACCCGCAAACAAAAAAAGATGGTAAAGGCCAGCGGCTTGCTCAGAGGAGTAGGGAGGGTTCGTAAAATTGCTTATAGAGAAAATGCTTCAAGTTGTGCACAGGGCGAGTCAGAATAAGTCACCTTCCAAAATCCAGCTGTTTATGTAGGTCCTCGCGGAAGGTCGAGAAACCAGCAGCTCACGTGAATGGGACCTACCTTTAATTGTGCCTTCACCTGTATAATTAAAGCTTACAAAATTTTTACATAAACACATACAGAGTACACATAAATAAAAGAGGCAGTAAATTTTAAAACACATATAATGAAACTGTTTGACCAAAATACAACAAAATGGCAAGTTATAACACAAATAGTTTAGAGTTACAATTACTATGGAAATCCTTGAACGTTCGTGGAAAACGACGCCGTTGACTCACAATA
>JABXWE010017866.1:0-26317 GCA_014611495.1 Limonius californicus | reverse complement strand
AAATGTATTCATGTTCATTTAGCAAATTAAAGAAAGTTTCACAAAAGATTGTTCTTTTTTTTTTTCTTTGTCTTCATCGAATAGTTGTTGACGATTAGAAAATTTGTACGATTTATATTTAAATTGTTTTAGTGTTATAAATACCGAGGTTTTAGAAACATTAAAATGTGAACCTATTTCTCGTAGTGATACTATGGGGTTTTCTTCAACGTAGCATAAAATATTTAATTTAATTTCTTCGGTTAAAACGTGATTACTTTTAGTTCTTATTTTATGGGAATTTATTACGTATCCCTCTGATTTAAATTTTCTAACAACTGTTTGTATGGTTCGAATACAAGGAATAGGTCTTTCTGGATAGGGATCTCGGTGGTCTAGCGCAGAAACGCGTTGCCACTCGAGGTCACACTGAATTGCGCTTGTTCTGGCGTGGTTTCGAATCCCCGCTGGGGCGACCGCATTTCAGTTAGTTAAGTTTAGGGTGCATGCTGCATGAAATGGTTAGTGTGTAAGGGACGCCCGCACCCCCCTGAAGTAATGCGAAAGCGGTTACGGGGGGGGGAACGGTAGTATGAATGAATGGATAAAAAAAAGGTCTTTCTGGACATTTTATTGAAAATAAGTCTCTCATAGTTCTTAAGCTGATACCATTGTGATACGACAAAGACTAATTTTATTTTTTAACATTGAATTAATTTGATTGATTTTCTTACAAAAATTAAAATTCGAAAAATGTAGTTTTCAGTATAGTTGGTTGCCTACATAATAGGCGTAATTGATGTGTTCTTTTTAAAAGTATACATAGACAATAAAAATTCCCTGTATATCATATATGGTACATAAGTAATATACCATATTTATAATTATTGGTGATGTCACTGTTTGCTTGAATATACCCATAGAAAACAAATAAATCAAGCAAATGTATACTCTTTGTGGATTGAACTTTAAGGCGTCGTATGAATTGACGTCACCGCAAAAGCGCGCGGGTTTCAAGCGTTTTGAATTGGATATTTTTCGATCCAAACTGTAATAATTAATAATTCATAAAGTACTATTAAGATATTGAGATCTGGTATAGTACCAGACTCCAATACAAGATTAAAACAAGCTTTTGGGAGTACGTGTTTGTTTATTGAATAGAAAAATCGTAACTAACAAAACAATAACAAAAATTTATCCACCCCAAACAAGGCAACCCGATAAATGTAGTGCACGCGCACTACATTTGCTCCCCCTCTCTCCAAAAAAAAGCAAAAAAGCGCATATTAAAGGTAAAACTTCCACAATGACGTGTTCGAAACAAAATTTTGACCCACATTATAGAGGTAATCAAAAATTTAGAACGATTGTGGTAGTTAAAAAACCCTTTATGATGAAAATCCAGCGATGGTCGCTTGAGCAGTCATACACAACGGTTGGCAAACACTGAAGGCGATGGCGGAATTCGTTGTATCCGTAGTCTTCCAAAACGTCGGGAAAAGGGCAATCATCGAAGAAAACCTTTTGTAACGTGGGATTAGACGTCGGGGGTCACCAAAATATAGAGATCTGATAAAATACCAGACTCCAATACAAGATTAAAACGAGGTTTTGGGAGAACGTGTTTGTTTATTGAATAGGAAAACGGTAACTAACTAAACAATAACAAAAACATATCAACTCCAAACAAGGCAACCCGATAAATGTAGTGCACGCGCACTACAGTACCCTTATTTCAGAAGTGATATTTGGTAATTTAACATAAAAGATCGATTTATAATACATCTATGAAAATTTTTTTCTTGAACAACATGTAGACTAAACTGATAACACTCTAATAAATAGAAAATTTACCCCTTTAAGGGGATTCTAAAGTTGCCCGACAACCAAAACTCAAATATAACTTTTTACATCGACAAACCATTATATTCGTCGTTTCCCTGTCCACCTTGGAGGTTTGAGGCAGTTTACTTGAACACTGAAATGAGAACTGCAGCGAATGTAGAAGACAGTATGTATAATATAGAATAAAGTAAATTCGTAAGAGAGTCTTGGCGTTGCTCCGTTCGTAAGAAAATCAGGTAAATCTTGAGATTTGCGTAGTGTGCATTATGTTCTTAAGAGGTGATAGTTTGTAATACGGTGAAAAAATTTCACATATGTCGTAAAGGTAGCTTGATTTTACCGTATTTTTATACAACATTTGGCAATTTTTTATCACAACTTCTTACAATTTTTAAAATTTTTTTTCGGTTTATTACAATCTTGGATATGTTGTCTACGACTTAAAAATCGCCCAAGCTGAAAGGTCTTTTATTAATTTAGATATGGAGACAATAGAAAACGCTAATTCTAGCTTATTTTAAGTCACTTTAGCAGCCAACACTCTTAGGAGAAACTTATTGTTGAAATTTATATAGAAATTCGTAGAAGGTTGAATTTTCCAACGGTTTCCTTTGCAAACCATGCAGATTTCACCAATATTGAAACATTCATCCGAAGAGCCGAATGCAGGTATTGGTCGAGACCGAAGGATATTATGAATAGACAGAGGAAGTCGTGGAAACAACGGATGAGGAGCGGGACCTGCAAAGCTACAGGTGTAGCAGGAACAGCGTGGGGGCTTCTTAGATTTACTGGCATTCAGACACGCTGCCGGCATCGTGTTCTTCGGACGGATGAGCATTTGTGTCCAAATGCCACTTGGTGGTGACGGTGACGACTTGTGACACAACCACGATTAACTGTCACCTGCACTAACACCCTCGTGACAGCTCGCGCGAAAAGAAAGTGAATTATTCTTGAAAGTGATCATGGGATTCAGACCGACTTGGATGATAATATCTTCGTGACATTTTAAGTATAAAAATATTTTACAAGTGATTTTAGTTACAACAAACTTTTTATCAACCTAATGAATTGATTGCTTGCGAACTGTCAGTTATAATATCTTAGTGATCGAATTTTGCTATGGATATCTGAAATTTTCGAAATGGAGACGTTTTGCACAGCAGGCCCCCATTCAAAATATCGGGCTGCACTCACGTCCAGCAGCTTTTATCAGGCATCTCCGTACAGTAGAAACCTGAGGCAGGTCAGTACGTTTTAGAAGTATTTACTAACAAATGCAGGCCAGTCAGTAATTTACATTTCGTAATTAACCCACCAAGAAGAGGTATCGTTAATCGGTTCAGATAAAACTGAATGGATTTGAAATAGGACGACATAGCTTCTCCACTATCTCGAGCACCCAAACGCTGATAATTCGTGGGTGTTTTATACACGTGCGTTTATTGCTGTAAATGTTCCAGCTTATAACATAATCGTTACTAGTAATGTTAATTAGGTGTTTCAGATATGTAGTCACTTTAGAGAAAAAACAACTTCGTGACTTACGCAATCGAATAAATGCTACAGTTTAAAAAACCATAAGGTAGCAGCTGAATCGCAGATTTTGCGCGTGATTCAAAAAAACTGCCTTGATTTAAATATTTTTCAAGGAGCTAGCTGTTGCGTAACTTGAGGTCGCTGTAGTTATTAAATATCGATAAATATAAACAAGAATTTTCCTGTTTACATGGGAGTGTGAATAAACTTGAGTATTCGAGTAAGTCATTCATCAGTCTTATCATAATGAAAATGTTCAAAATAAAAGTTTCTATTATATAGCTGAGAATAAATAATTTTGTATGTATGTATATTTTACCAATAACTTCAATAATCAATAATTACAGCTAGAAGATATTAAGAAGCTACAAACTTCACGCTTAACAATTAATTCATAAGAAATAACCATAAATTAATAAATAATTATAGTTAAAAGATTTGGAGGTTAAAAAACTTCATGGTTAATAATTAGTAATTTAGTTTTGATATTTTGCAACACACAAACAGATGTTTAAAAAAGTATCAGTTTCAAATTGCTATTCTGGAACTAAATGTGGAAAAATCGGTATCATCGTCAAAACAATTTAAAATATTATAGCAAAAATATATTCATAACATCCTCAAATATAAATATCAATTTATGATTAAAAGCATGTGTACTAATTCCAATAAATAGCCCACGCATGCTGTAAATATTTCGAAACAATATATAAACATAAAAAAATAAATATTTCAATAATATAGACCAATATACTTCTTGGTAGATATTAAATGTTATACGACTAAACCTTTAAATCGTATAACATAAAATTGATAAAGATAAATCAAAAATAGTGAATGTGTCAGCATATTGTCTAAAAGTCAATTATTTTATAATAAAAATACATGATTAAAAAATAATAATTTCTAGGTACTGAGTGTAAAAACATTATACTCAATATCATAACAAATTGAAACGTTCTGATTATTTCTAATCAAAAACACACTCATACCACCCTTCAAAATAGTTTGTGTGCAATATCCTGATATAATTCTTGATAGTTGTCAGAAATATATGGGACCAAAACTTGAAAAGATATGGTATAGAACTGATATAAGTAAATGAAATACTGTGAATATCAGAACATATGTTCAATTAAAGATAAACAAAAAAATATGTAATATAATCTTAATATATTGATAACACAAATGAAATGTTTTCGGACAATATCAAGAAAAATTTAGTATAAAAAATAATTATTAAACACATTCTTTAAATACAATTACAATTTTCTTTCTGTCGGACTAAACTTTTGAAACAAAACGGAATATTTATGCATACTTTTTTTACAATATAAACGTCCAAAAATACAATATCATATTACTATTCCAGTACTAAATGTAGAAGAAACCATTTCCAGTATTGGATATTCATTATGACAAGGGATGTGTGCTAATTTTCAATAACTAGTCTATGCATGTTCTAAATCAGTATTACAATACTTCCTATTATATTTCAGTAAATTTACTTGACTTTGTTTAATAGTCCAGAATAATACTAATATAATTAACCGCACCACCACAACAAACAGATCTTTACAGTATGACTATGACTGTATTCAATATTTATTTTTTATGACAATTATATAGTGGGACTCTCAAACTCAAACAAAAAAGACTGTACGCCATTTTCTAGTAGTTACACGTTGAATGTTATTGCTCAGCTGGTGTACTTCTTACAGTATGTTGATAAGCTTAATAGAAGTTGTTTACTGTAGAATAAAACAAAGTTTGGAAATTGTATTCATGATACCATAGAGTCTAAAAAATGTACCAGTAGACAACGATAGATTAACTCTCTAAATACAAGTCTTTTCCACTAAATACAAGAACATCTTGTCTTAAAATAGAGTTAGATGGAAATATTCTGGTATCATTGATCCAAAAGGACTCGTATAATCTTAAAAAATTTCTTGTATTTTTTTTCATAAGATACATTTCGACATGCTCCCTAAATTTTAATATGCATTGATTATCAAAGAAGGCTATAGGGTAATTATCAAAAAGACTGTGTGTTAATTATAAAAATACTGTGTATCAATTTTCAGAAAGTTGGTATGCTAATTTCAAAAAGGCTGTGTGCTCATTATCAATTTATAATAAAAAGGCTATGTGCTAATTATCTACAAGGCTGTGTGCTCATTATCAATTTATAGTATGAAGGCTATGTGCTAATGATCAACAACGCTGTGTGCTAATTATCATAAAAGTTGTGTGCTAATTGTCAAAAAGGCTGTGTGCTCATTATCAATTTATAATATAAAGGCTATGTGCTAATTATCAACAAGGCTGTGTGCTAATTATCATAAAAGCTGTGTGCTAATTATCAAAAGTCTATGTGCTAATTATCAACAAGGCTTGTGCTAATTATTGAAAAGACTGTGAACCAATTTCCAACCGCTGAATAATAATGCTTTTGACTATAATATTTAGACGGATTTAAAACGAGTATATTTTTTTCTTTTAAAGAAATCCCAAACAAGTTTATACATTAAAAATATCTGAGTAAAATAGTCGCAGAAATCTTGATTTATATTTATAGTTAGAAACCATGCAACGAGATTATTCATTGAAGGTTTCGTTATGTTCTATTCTTTGCCTCATTATGTTTACTATTACCACAAAACATGGATACGAGAGTAATAAATAAGATGTGTCGAATGAAATCTCTGGAATATGATGATGACGTTCTATTACAAAGAGGTTCTTGCGTTCAGGGACAGTTTTTGTCCACATAAAGTGCTTTATGACCACTACGGGATACTCAGCTCATGTCTTTCTCGTAAGATTACTTATTGTTATTTTTATTGCATCCTAACGCCACTTCCTAAGGCTAAGAAAGTAAGATCTGGAAGGTATGTGACCTCACAAACAGTTTAGGCACCTTATACCTTATCTTTGGGAAAACTTACATTAGGCGGATTCCTTGACCAAGCAAATATTTTCGAACATTAGGCATTGGATGTTGCAAGTACTGTAATACTTCAGGTTAAATTATGTTTTTCAATTTACCTGAAACAAGTTAATTTAAATACAGTTATTTACATAAATTAAATTTTAACAAGCGATTAATTTCAACGAGAACAACCTTACAGCGATTAGACGCCGTGTAGGCGAAATTTAAGGACCTCGTTTAAGTAAATACCCGATGTAAGGTCATTTTAATAAACATCGCCCTGTAATTATCTCTTGGTACTTGAATGAGCAACGCAAACTTAACCTACATACCTTCTTGTAGAGTTTGACAAAAATAACTAACGTTTCTCGAAGCGCATACTCGTTTTGCATTTGAATGGGTGGAAATATCGGGGAACGGCCCACTATTTCCTTTACTGGACAATAATTAGATACTTAAAAAATCCGACACCTTTGTGAAGAACTTATTACATTATCGAAGTGGAGATGCTCGGGTAAGCTTCTCGTGGGAAGCTATTTTTATACCGGTAATTAAATTTAATAAACGGTAATATGTTTTAGCTTGTATGGTTGTCTAATTTTAGTCTCTAATTAAATTTGCGCATTGTAGTAATACTCAAAAATTACTACACATTTTGTAGAAATAGGTAAGCCAGATGTGACATTAGAAGAGTCCCGTTTGAATTTCCCGCCTCTCTGTTAAGCCAAGACTGGTTTTTGCTCAATGGACCGGAAATATTACTGTTATATTTATTGTTCATAAATAAGATATCATTTATTGGCTCGTTCGCAATTGTTTAGCGTATTTAAAATATAACTATTAGCATTTTTTCGTTTATAAAATCACTAATAAGTGTATGAATTCATTTATTTAATAACATTTAATATAATAATAAGTAAATGAATAGCTGGAAAATACGTACGACAATTTTATGAAGAAAAAGCTGCGACGTTTAAGTTTAAAAAGAATTTGTTTTGCTTAGCGTAAAAGCTTTTTTGATTAAAAATGAAGTGATCCCTTCGGGCTTATATTACGTCGTCGTAGAATTGATTGCTGCTGACGTTTCGCTAACCGTTGCAGGTAGCATTATCAAAGCGCTTTGATAATGCTACCTGCAACGGTTAGCGAAACGTCAGCATCCATTAATCCTACAACGATGCAATCTAGCCCTTATTAGACACAAACCGCGGAAGTCTGAAACTTCGCAGTTTAAACAAATATTTACTTTAAATTTTAAGGCGGTTTCTACAGTATGCTTATTGTTTCTGAATTGATTATTGCTTTCTATTAACGTTATTGTCACGATACATGTTTAATAAATCTCTAGATTTTAAATTTCGCAATATAGGAATGTAGAGAAAATTGTAAACCTTAGAAAAGTTCTGCAACATTTTTCTTGCTTTGAAATAAAGTGAGGTTATGTGGCTGCTTTGACGAGCAATTTTTGATCGACTACAGCTATTTTCCTTTTACTAACATTGGTGACGTAGTTCCGTATCTTTTATAAGCCCACTAATTGAGTAATGCAAAATATCGAAGAAAAAATACGTATTAAGTTGTTATCGATATTTGTATGAATCAGAAAATGAAGAATATTAGGTCAAATATTTTTAAAATCCAAGGAATTAATTTTTTCTGCTTCAATGTTTACTTTGGCTTTCAGAAGGTGTAATTAATAGGAAATAATTATTTTCGGATTATTCAAAGCTGCAATTGATAAACGGCCATGAGACTAGCGAAGCTTGCCGTTCCAGTACAAAGGATGACACAAAGAGTATTGTATAAGTTTAATTGTGATGTTCATGTAAAAATAACAATAAACAATACCTTCTGACATTTGAGTTAAAAAAACGATATAGAGACATCCCTGGTTCCCTGGTTGGTTCTCGGCGGGTGCCCTTGACTTTGTTTAAAACCGGCAGGTAAAACACCTGTATTCATGATAAATGCACTGACCTGCCTCAACTGGCTGCATATTGCATATATCGACTTTTACAGTGGCTATCTTTAGCTTTCAGTGATATATTGTATGCATTGTGACTTGCAAGTTTGAACGTCTTTATTTTTTGCTTTTCTCCGCGACCAACGTTCTCGTAAAACCATTATTCAAGCGCGAGGCTTCCAGAGACTTCAACGATCGATCAGCATACAATCGAGTGCTTACTTTGTAAGGATTTGCTGCGTTGCTTGTTTCAGCTTTAAGCATTTTTAATTTCTAACCGAAGCTATTCGATCTAATTACAAAATGTTGTATTCATCGTCATATGAATACATTTTGGTTTTACATGAAGAAGTGTTAAGGACAGAATTTTGAAATGTATAACAAGTCATATAATACAGCTAAAAACAGCAAATGCTATTTAGACAATCACATATTGTAATATTTTTCATACCGTTTTTATATGTATCATTAATGTATATTTAACATAGCATTTTCGAAGTAAACATATATTTGTAAAAAATCCAACGATTTTGGGAGCATAACTGGCAGACCGTTCGCTTTTTGGGCAAACATCGATTCCCAGTATTACCATGCAGCCTATAAAAATCTTGTGCTGCGACCTTTCACACATAATTTCCCATTCCGATTGGCAACCATGGGAGTTTAATGCCGCAAACCTTCTTCGGAAGTTTTGTCTTCCAGATTCTATGTTAAACTGTAGGTCCCCTGTGCCGATACGTCAACACTGAGGGGAAGCACGTGACAGTGCAGAGGCCGATTGTTGATAAAATAGATAGATACTAATGAGGGACTCTTAAACATGACATGATAAAAAGAGATATAATAGATCTAAAAAAAAATAAAAGCAAATATTGTTCAGGAAGTCAGAAGTTGTAATATTTTTCATATAGTCCATATAATACCATTAATGTATATTTAACATATATTATATTAATTAAATTAAATAAAACTTCATTTTCTATGAAACAACCAACATTTTGGTTTTACATGAAGAAGTGTTAAGGACGGAATTTTGAAATTTATAACAAGCCATATAATAGAGCTAAAAAATAACAGAAAATACTATTTAGACAATCACATGTTGTAATATTTTTCTTATCGTTTTTATATGTATCATTAATGTATATTAAACATAGCATTTTCGAAGTAAACATATATTTGTAAAAAATCCAACGATTTTGGGAGCTTAACTGGCAGACCGCTCGCTTTTTGGGCAAACGTACCATGCAGCCTATAAAAATCTTGTGCTGCGACCCTTCGCACATAATTTCCCATTCAGATTGACAACCATGGGAGCTTAATGCCGAAAACCTTCTTCGGAATTTTTGTCTTCCAGATTCGATGTTAAACTGTAGGTCCCCTGTGCCGATACGTCAGCACTGAGGAGAAGCACGTGACAGTACAGAGACCGATTGCTGATAAAATAGATAGATACTAATGAGGAACTTTTAAAAATGACATGATAAAAAGAATTATAGTAGATCTAAAAAATTTAATGTGGTAGTAAACATATACTTAAAAAAAATATAAAAATTGTGGGAGCTTCATTCCCTAAAGAACGATATGGCGTGGGTTTGATTTCCCAAGCATTACTACGTAGGATATAAACATTTTGCAATATGATAAAAGGTGTTATAATAAAAGTAAATAATTAAAAGTAAATGTTGTTTAGGTAGTCACACATTATAATATTCTTGTAAACAGTCCTTAAAGATCCATTAATATGTATTTAACATGGTGTCTTGAAAGTAAGTAGACATTTATGATAATACATTCTTTAAAATCTGGGGTGCCCCAGGGTAGCGTGCTGGGACCTCTTCTATATAGTCTTTATATAGCTGATATGCCCACCAACAAACAATCGCTCACAGCCACCTTTGCTGATGACAAGGCAATCATGTTCAGACATAAAGATACAGTGATAGCTGCTAGTATGCTACAAACACATTTAAATCATATTGAAAAATGGAGCAAAAAGTGGAGAATAAAGATAAATAAAACAAAAATCTCTTCACATCACTTTTACAAAATGCAGAGGAACATCACCAGAAGTACACATGAATAACACACCACTACCACAGGTTACTGAAGTAAAATACCTAGGAATGCACTTGGATAAGGGTCTAACATGGAGAAAACACATAATGCGTAAGAGGAAACAGCTTGGGATTAAATTCAGCAAACACTACTGGCTGATTGGTAGAAAATCTAAATTATCTCTAAGAAATAAACTATTAGTTTACAATGTTGCATTTAAACCAATACGGCAGTCAGCTGTGGGGCGCGGCAGCAAACACCAGCATCGAAATCATAGAAAGATTCCAGGCAAAAGTGCTACGTGCTATGTGTGATGCCCCTTACTTCGTTAGAAATATTGACATTTTGAGTGATCTGAAAGCTGATACAGAGAAACAAAGTATAAGTAAGTGTAGTGAAAAATATCTAAACAAATTGGAACATCACCATAATACCTTAGCCTTAAACGTCCTAGACAATAGTGCAAACAATCAACGACTAAATAGATATACGCCCCTGACCTTACCACATACATTTTAAAGTAGTAATTATTTAAATAATAGATTAAGCTGTAAATAGTTTTAAGTAAACTTAGGGTTTAAGGTTACTGGACCCAAACTCTCATGTAAATTCATGTCATTATTACTACACATCACTTTTGCTTATTGTAATGATCTTACAGACCGCAAATAGAAAGCAAACTAAGAAAAAAAAATTTGTGGTAAAATACAAAGATTTTGGGAGCTTAAATGGTAAATCATTCCCTTAAATCACCACGCAATGTATAAACATCTTGTGAGGCAACCCACCACACGTAATTTTAATACCGAAACATTCTCTGGAATCCTTGTTGTTTGGATTGGAGGGTAAACTGCAAATCCTCCGTGCTGCCACTTTAGCCCTGAGGAGAAGCACGTGGCAGAGAAGATGCCCGTGTCCAGTAGCGGGACATGAAAGACTGTTAACAAAACGGACTTATCAATATGATAAAAAGTTACATAATACGTGCAATAAAATAAAAACAAATTCAGAAAAACACACATTTTTGATATAGTCGTTTAGGGTATATTTAACATGGCATTTTAAACTAATTTTTAAAAATCCAAAGATTTAGGAGGAAACTTATTATTACAATTATTACAAAATGTAAACATTTGTAATTTTGCATAACAATTGTTCTATCAAGAACGACTTTGCAAATTGTTACATAAATTAATAATATATAATAATAAATAATAAATAGATTAATACTTTTCTTTAATCAGATGTTGCTCTTCTTACATCACAATCACAAAGTAACCATAAATACGTTTACCATATTCGTTTACGTAGTTACTACTCCTATTATATATTATATACTCTAATTATAAATTTTTAACTGAAAGATACATTTGCATAAACAAAGCTATTATATGTTGAAGACGTACATGCGAAATGGTTTTACGGTGTACAATCATTTTCTTTTTTGCGGTATCATAAATAATGTATCGTGTCAGTGGTTATGGTTAGGTGATCGATTTTTTATTAAACAGCCTTGCATTTTAAAATCGTGTCAACTTTTTAAGCACATTTTCTAGGTAAGCTCTTTTTGTGGCACGTTTTGAACATACAATGTAAATTACTGGAACAATCATGTCAAGATAAGGTTGCGATGCTGTTGGTAAAATTTAAATTAGTAATAACAAGATGTTATCCTCACCTAATTTTGGTGTTAATTGTAGTCAGGCTATATTAAAAATGTTTCAAGGTCTCCATCTGTTACATAATACCGTAAAGGAAAATTGCTTGACTGTGGTTTCAGCTTTACCCAGAAACCTCTTAAAATATATTATAGACCGATGAAACATGTAGTAAGAAACGAAACCAGAGCAGATATTGTAATAATAAATCAATTGTTGGTAAAACGGTTTAAAACTTAAATTTAGGTTTGCAATTTGATGTCATCAACAGAAGTATTTTAATGAATTTGAATTTTTAATAATAAATATATGTAAGTAGATATGAATAGACTAATATTTTTATAGGGTGTTGCAGTTCACCCTGGGGTATTGCAGTTAACCGTGGGGTATTGAACAAGCAGATCTAAACAATGCAAAAATGATTAGGAAAGGATTCATTAGGGAGCTACAGGCTCTTAATTGTAAATTTTTGGAATTTTCATTGTATTTACTAAGGGCAATAGAACGTTCTTCAATAGGAAATGTACGTTTTAATTCTTCGGCATCATCTTGATTTAATTTTTGCTGTTAAATTAGTTTGAAATTAAGACATGTTAAACAAGAAATAAGATTCTTAAGACGTAAAATACGTAAGGATATAAAAGTTGTTGGGGTTCCACAGGGCCACCTAAAATACCTCACTTATTTTCTAACATACTGAAATAATTTCAGTATTAAGAACAGGAAAAATTAACTTTCCAATAACTATTTATTGTATGTGTTCCGAAAAACTTGTTTCATTAGTGATGGAAACTAACAAATCAACTAAGTTTTCAAATAAAATGAGAGATACGTATAGTAACTTACCATATTAAATCCAACACGGACAATAGAAATGTGGAAAATGCAGTTTCTTCGAAAGATATTTGATTTCTAATGGCCATATTATAAGGAATGGAAATGACAAAAACAATGTTTCCAATTAATATTAAGCCCAATCCAGTGACCTCATTGGAATGTTTCTTAGTGATTGTTGTATGTTTTAGAATAGGACGATTATTTAAATTTTAACAGTAATTTATTTATGAAAAAGGGTACTACAATATTACAACGATGAAAACTATATTATTTTTCGACGTAGTCTACCTGTCTAGTAATGTACTTGTACCACAGATCTGGTAGCTTCTTAATACCTCCCTGCAAGAAGTTTTTGTGTTGCATGCGTATCCACTTCTGAACAGCTTCGACAACGTTGTTATGTGAATGAACATTCTCTTAGTGGGCAAAAGAAATATAAATCGGATGGAACAACACCAAGACTACATGCAGCATGCGGAAGAAAGTCCCATTAAAGTTTATTTATGGTTGCAATTGTTCTTGCAGCAGTATAAGGGACGGAAAAAGCAAACAGAACTTTGTCTTCTCTTCTATTTGTTCGTGATCGCCTTCTTAACCTTATCACAAAACTATCGAAGAATGGTCTGTATTAATTGCACGACGTTTTGTAAGAATATCGACAAAGAGCACCCTTTGAGATTCCCAAAAAATGTTGCCATCAGTTTACCAGCTGACAACACAATTTCTGCTTTCTGTGACACCACTGCATGGTTACAAGTTTTTGCTCAAAAATAAAATGTACCCAGATTTCATGAGGCATGAGATAAAAGAGATAATAAAAATTGCAGAAACACGGAGCTGGGCAACTTTGGTGATGAGCTGGAACCCAAATTCAAACACAACAATAGGCAATTTTGGAGTGCAATTAAAACATTAAAAGGGAAGAAACTAAAAAGAATTTGGAATACTAGAGACATTAATATCCAACTCAAGACAGAGAGTGGAGACGCACTAGCAGCTTGGAAGGAACACTACGAAGAGAAATTTAAAGATGACAATGGAACGACAGAAGAGAATACAGCATTACAGATAGAACAAGTAAATGAAACAATTGAAAATGAAAATATACAGGACGAAATAACGCAGGAAGAAGTAGAATATGCGATTTGGAAACTAAAAGAGGGAAAAGCCAGTGGAGAGGATGGAATAGCACCGGAAATGGTTAAATGGGGAGGTACAAAAGTGAAAGAATGGATATGGATATTATGTCAAACAGCATGGAAAGAAAATACAATAACGAAAGATTGGGAAAGAAGCATGATTATACCTCTACATAAGAAGGACGCAACAACAGAAATGGAAAAATACAGAGCGATTTGCCTATCATCAATCCCATTTAAAATATATACCAGAATAATAGAGAGAAGACTGAGAAGAGAAACGAATGACCATATATGCATAGTAAGAGAAGTAATGGGAAAAATGATGGAAAAAGGATAAAATCTATACTTAACTTTCCTAGATCTGCAATCAGCCGTTAACAACGTCTCAAGAGATTTAATGTGGGAAATACTAAACGAAAGAAATATATCAGAAAAGTTAATAAACGTAAATAAAGGCATCTACAATAGAGTAGTAGGCGTAATAAGGATAGAGGCAAAGGTATCAGAAGACTTCGAAATGAAGAAGGGATTGATACAGGGAGATAGTTTGAGTCCACTACTGTTCATAATATATATGGGCGATATAATCAAAAAAAGCAAAGTCAGAACACCAAAATTAAACATAGGTAATAAGATCCACAACCGGTGTTTATGCAAAGTCTGGTATACGCAGACGATATCATAGTAATGACAGACACGGAGCTAAAAATGCAACGCCTGTTAAGCACTTGGGTTAAAGAAATTGAAAAGAAGAAGATGAGCATAAACACTAAAAAAAGTAAAATCATGATAATAAAAGGGAAAATATCGGAAGTAAAAGAACAGAGGCGTATATTTTGTAAAGGAGAGAGATTAGAAGAGGTATCAACGTACGAGTATCTAGGTACAATTATTAACAATGAAGAGAAGATAGACCAAGAAGTATTAAATAGAATTAAAAAAGCAACAGGAATATACTACCAATTGATCAAGACAGTGTTTGGAACGAAAGAAATAAAGAAAGATTCGAAAAGGAGAGTATACGACACGATAGTACTCCCCACCCTACTATACGGGAGTGAAACATGGCTAACGAAAAAAAAACACGAGAGGAAAATCACCGCAATAGAGATGAAGTATATGAGGAAATTTGCAGGGATTACTAAAATGGATAGATGGACCAACGAAAGGGTAATGGAAGAAGTCGAACAAGAACCAGTAATAAACAAAATAGAAAAAAGACAATTACACTGGTATGGGCATATTACTAGAATGGACTACGAGAGGATGACAAAACGGGTAATAGAAGCAAGAAGAGTTGATAAAGAAAAGTGGATAGACCCAGAAAGAAGTGGGAAGATAGAATAAAAGAAATTGGACAGAAAAGAGGGAAAACGATAGGGGAGATGAAGAACCTGGCCGGTGACAGAAGACGATGGAAGAATTGGATCGAGGCCAGAAGTCCGACGCTATAATAGCACGAGGACATCCGCAGAAAGGAAGAAGAAAGATATGCTGTTCCACGTTACAATGAACAGAATTTTCGACATCGTAAATGTAACTGTCAAAATAGAGTGATAGCAAAACATTCCGATGGAGATGTTACCAACAGTCACTTTCAGTTAATTTAATTTTTACAATTATATTCAAATGGTTCTTTAAGCATTCCTCTTTAAATTTGAACGTTCCTCGTAAGTGAAATGTTTTGAGGTTAGGTGCTGGATGCTACATTGTTATCGTTATATGGTATGGCTCTAAAGCATTTACATGGAAAGTATAGTAAAATTGATGCCAATGGATAACATTTACCATTAAAATTTTATAATTTGCATACAGCTACAGAATTATTGGAATATTTCTATTTCTAAAGGCTGTAACCAAATCTTTCATGTTATTACGCAGTACCACTAAAAAGAAGAAGAGACTACATTATTGGTTAATCAACCGACAAATATATAATGTGCCCACAGAGGTATCGTGGTGAGTTAAACACATCAATAAGCCTCACACAAGTAGGTTGTTGTAGCGTTATCTTTAATTTTCTTGGGATGCAGTCATTCATATAATGCATGGGTATTGTAACTTCTGCTATTTATTAATCTGCTGCTGTAGTTGCATTTAACCTAAGCGATTTAAAACTGCCTTATTTATGGCGATAGGAAGCAATAAGTCAGCTGAGCGGTACTACCCCCTTGGCGCATTTCAATAGTGTTCGGTGAAATAAAATGAAACGAAGTTGGCCATGCATAATTTCACTTCTATTAATTGTCGTTAGGGTTAGTAGTTGCATGCTCGGCTTTATGCCGCTTGCCCACGTACATACTGCTCGATTTAATAAGCCAATAAAGATTATAACAATGAAACTAATTCAAAGGAATTGTAATGCGAAATAGGCTTTTAGTGGACGTAAGTTAATTTACAATTATGTGCTGTTAATGGCGCACTTACAACAACGTTCGCGGCTGTAAACTGTTGCTTTGATGGCATATTCTCGCATGGGGTAGTTTTTGCTTATTATCCATTTATTTATTTCCTTTACTAATGATTTATGAGTACAGTACCGGCAGGTAACTATTGCTTTCACCAATGCGTATACAAAACAAATGGAAAGTATGACATCAGTCTTAAATTATACAATAATATGGCGATAAGGAGACACTGAGAAATGTTTTACCATATATTTCTTAAAAGAAATAGAACATGATCCTAATCCGATGATTGTACTGTAAGTAAAGAAATTACCAGTAATTAAATACACTGGCCACTTTTATCAAGTCTTACCATTTCAATGTAACTTTTTACACATAGTGACCATTTTCTAAAAGATTCTGCTACTATTCTTCAGGAGGAGATTCGCTATCTACAGCTTGTTACGATTGCAGAAGAGTAGAAACATCATTCGGGGTAAAAGATATGTACTCAACCTTACAAGTGAACTTACATTCAGTAAAATGAATCATTTTCCGGACTGCATCGAAAGTGAACTCCTTGTAGTTTGCTAAGAGCAAATGTGTTATATTGCGTACAGTAGGTTGTTGCCTCTACGAAAAAGGTTTATTAGTGGTGAAAGGGGGAATCTCCATCTACAAAATATTTTACTCATGTTTGTTTTCGGAATCCTTAAACGAGCCAAAAAAGATAATGGAATACATAGCATTAGAAAAAAGAAAAAATTTAGGTCTTAGGAGTGAATCAATCAATCGGAAGACTGTACGGGAAGATACTAAAAACAAGAATCGAAAAAGAAGTAGAGATAGGAGAAGAACAATCGGGAAGGAAGATCATGCGTGGACAATGTTTTTGCACTAAGACAGGTTATACAAAAAAAAAAGAATAAGAGGCATGTCGTATTCGTCGACCTAGGAAACGCGCATGATACGGTCTCTATATCAAAAATGTTCGAGGTGTTAGAAAAAGCAAATATAAATAATAAATATATCGACACAGTCAAAGATACGTATGATGAAATGGGCAGTAAGATAAAGATCGGAAATAATGTATCTTCTGGCTTCAAAATCACCAAAGGATTGCGACAGGGCTGCTGCCTATCACCTACCCCCCTCAATATATATATAAATGAAATACTAAAGCAATGGCAAGAAAAATGTAAACCAATGGGTATAAAAATAGGAAACGACTATTTCCACACCCTCCTGTTTGCAGATGACCAGGTAGTACTAGCATTAGACGAAGACGACATCAAATACATGATGAGGAATCTGACAGAAACCTACGAAAGATGGGGTTTGGGAATAAACCAAATACTTAGTTGCAGGAGGGGAGGGAAGGGATCTAGACATAGGAGAAAAGAGCATTAAATTATGTAGGGAATATAAATATTTGTGAGTAATGATATCAGAAGAAGGAAACAGCCAAATAGAAATAAAAAGTAGAATAACACAGACAAAGCAAGTAATTCAAAAACTTAACTCTTTACTATGGTCAAAAGATATAAGAAAACAATCAAAAATAAATATATATAATGCTATGGTGAAGAGCATCTTAACATATGCCTCCGAAACGTGGGGAATTAAAAAAGGAATAAAGACAAGTTGTTGGCGACCGAAATGGACTATCTAAGACGAAGCTGTGGAGTGAGTAGGCTGGAACATATCACAAACGAAGAGATTAGAAGAAGAATGGAAATAGAAGTACCAGTAATAGAAGAGATAGAGAGGAAGAAATTAATTTGGTATGGACATATGAGACGTATGCAACCTCACAGGTGGCCACAGAAGATATGGGAATGGAATCCACCGGAGAGAAGAAAAAGAGGTCGCCCACCTAGAACGTGGAAAAATGATGTAAGAGAGGCAATGGAGAAGTGAGAATTAGCAGAGGACCTATGGGAAGATAGGGACCACAAATAATTCATATGCGAACTAGAGGAAACTACCAGATTAACAGAAAACATTGGTAAAAAAGATTGGAAACTGTAAGGCCGCAGTAGTATCGAATTATCAGAATAGAAGAAAAATATTGAATGGTATTCGAGTAGCGACCAGTAAATGTATTTGTACCCTTTTTGCTCCCTGACCAATTTATGCTAGTTCTTTGCATAGTTAATTATACAGGTTCTGCTGTATTATATCCACTATTTTTTGTTATTAAATACAAAATCAAACATTCGTGATTTACATAGTAGCAAAAATTATTAGAATAATTTGTATACAATTAAATTAATTCACACAAACACATAATAATATTGTGCTTGGAAGACGATAGGAATTATTCTAGATGTTATGTTGTGGCGACACGCTAGAAAACATATACAGTGCTTCCCAGCGCACTTCGACAAATGCAAAATGCACGAAGAATTATAATTTTCTAGATTTTATATTATTAGTTTGTTATTATTGTGTTTTTGTAGAAAGTAATAATTGTTATCTTCAGAAATAACAAAACTTTAAAAATATAGAGTCAGGACATGTAATATTAATACCAAAGTATTTTTGTTTGAGGAGTAGATAAAGCACTTTCCTATGCTACTTTGGACATGGTTCTCTAGAATTCGCGTAAATATTAAAAAAAATTAAACAAATATACATTTAATTAGTAATAGCTACTAATAACTTTATAACCAACGCATTCCGAAAACAGAAGATGTGAAAAATATGATTTTCTGTACACTGTACATACGGTTCACAGATTCGGGGAACCCTGTGGGTATCTTGTGCATACTGGTTTCGGGTGGGTATTTAAGATTATTTAATAATTATTAGATATAAACTACAATCTTGAACCTACTTGATTTCCAATGTTTCTTAGAAAGCACATCGGTTATATTAAAAAAGAAAATGGAAATGTACCAAAATGAGTACGTGCTTGCTAGTGACCTTGATGGGCCAGTGCGAATAAGCGCTCTCAGTCGAGGTCACAATGGAATGCGGCTCAATCGGCCGCGGGGTCAAACCCCGGCCGAGGCGACGACCGTAGTTCACTTAGTTACGTTTAGGGTGCATTTTGGATGAATGGCTAGTATGTGAGGGACGCCCGCACCTTCATGAAGTAATGCGAAAGCGGTTCCGGAGGGTAGTGTTAATGTATACAAAAAAAGTACGTACTTTCTGGTAATAAAAAAATAAATATTCCGATTTCCTATCCTGGGTGAGGCATTTATCAATTATTTTGTTTAACTTATAACTGGTGTGACAATTGATAAATATGAAAAAAATTCAAAAAAATACTAGCTGCTGAAGTTATTATAGTGTTTTAAATTATGAACTTACAATATTATAAAATTTGGAAAATACAATTTTTAAAGAATTTTGCATATAGTTCCAGGAATCCTTGTATGTACGTATACAGGGTGATTCTAAATATGTGGCAAGTTGGTTTAAAATATGTATGTTAGGGCATATCTTAAAAACAAGATGGTTAACCTGATTTTTTTTGTAGTTTCTAAACTAGTATTCTGTTTTACACAAAACATCTATATAATTGTTTACGAAAATATAATATATAAAGAATTATCTAATAAATTTTTACATTTTTACACCAAAGTTTTCACTTCTGGGTCAGATTTTATACACATTTCACACTTACTTGTACATTTTTCTTGACTGGAAATTAAGGTCGGATTGTTAGCTTTCCAAAATGACGGAGTTTATCAAAATGGGACATAAAAGTTATTTGTACTTTAGTGAATTGACGGTGCCGAATTTTAAAAAACTTTACTAGGTGATTTATGGATTTAATACCTTCAGCTATACGCGGGTTAACGTTTTTCGCACATGTTTAAAATCACCCTGTATATGTTAATACATCTGTACATTTTTAAAGTGGATATTAACAATTATTTCTTATTCGTCATACTGCTAGACACCGGCCTCTTCTTTTCCACCTACAGTTTAACGTCGAATCCGAATGACAGAATTTCTATAAAATGTTTTTAGCATTAAGATCCCACGGTTGCCAGACAGATTTGAAATTTTGTGTGGTGGGTTACAGTGCAAGATTTTTATTCACTGCGGGGTAATGCTAGGAAATCGAACCCAACTTATATTCAACGCTTTGTCCAGCAAGCGAGCGCTCTGCCAACTGAACTACTACCACAATTATTGTTCAGTATGATTTCCATTTTTAAATTTTTTGCTAGGCAGCTTTGGTTTAGCTGCTAAACTAACATTAAATGAAAGTGGAAAATCATTGTATCATAAAAGTAGAGAAGGATGCTGCGGCGCCTCCTGCACTCCTCCCAAGTATGTTATCAACACAACTGGTAGATGAGAAAATGCTAACAATCGTAGAGAGTTAAATTGATTTTATGTTTTATGGACACTTTAATTGTTTCACTTGCTTATGACATCATTGACGATTTTTGAAATAGAAACATTCGAACTGTTTAACATCATCATATAAACAATTTATTTCTTTTGTTAGTTCTATAAAGTTTGCCTCACTATATTCGAAATTTTTACAGAAATGTAGAAGGCGTGTTCCCAAACTAATAGCTATTCAAATATTCCCGCCGAATTAGGGGCACAGTCAATTTGGTGTATGGTGGAGGTGATTGATGAATTAGCCACACGTCACTTTATCGTGGCTCTGTCATTGTATTGAGTTGTATAATAAAGCGCTAAACTGAAAACTGCTATTAAAATATCCGCCAAGTGTGAAATACGCGTTGTGGTTCGTTTTCTCCATGCAACAAACCGATAAGGCTGCCGAAATTTATGTTCAAACATGCGGGGTTTACGGTCTAAGCATTATGAGTGATAAGAAAAGGCGAGACACTGATGTAGGAATTTCATAGATCGCCGAACAAACGTGCACGATGAGGAATGATGTTAGCTTGTCAACGACGGTCTTGTGGAAAACGTGAACAAGAAAATTATGACGATGAGGACCTGAATCACATTATGACTTGCGACGAAACTTTGATTTTGTACACAAATGTTGAAGCAACAGTCAGTGCAGTGGAAGCGTGTGAGTTTCCCTAAAGCCAAAAGTTCAAGCAAACGACTGAGAACCGAAAGTTTATAACTACTGTTTCTTGGGACAGGAAATACGTATTGTTGGTTGATTTCTTGGAATGTGGTACGACAATTAATGCAGACGTGTATGGTGAGACCTTAAGAATGTTGAGAAAAGCTAGAATTGCCGACCCCTCGAAATGTACTTCTGCACGCTAACGCTCGAAAGTACGCGGCGGCTCGCAATGGGGAACTCATTGAGCAATTCACTAGAAAATTGTTAACCATACAGTCTCGACTTAGCAGTGCTAAGTGACTATCACATCTTAAGATTTTTTTAAAGAACGCATGATTCACGATTTCAAAACAATGGTATAAAATTGGTTTTCGTCACAAGCAGCAACTTTCTACGCAGAAAAGTACTTCGGATTGTATCTATGTAGAGAAATAGTTTAGAAGTGAATCTAAGATTTACTATAATTTTTTTTTTTAATTTTTCATATTTATTATACGGCCGTGGAAGCTTAATTTTCTAAAAGCCGCGGTATAGGTATTTTCAAGCGATTGAATCGTTTTTGTATAATTTCACGGTATATAGAAATCAATTCAGCTGTTTCCTTTACAAAAACAATTGGCACACATTGTATTTTCTTATGCAATTCAACATATGTTAAATTAGTTATTGGTATAACAAATCTTGGCATCAATACAAACACAACCATTAAAAGATTTAAAAGAAATTTATGTCCAAAGGCACCTATCATTACGAAATTGTTACTATATATCTACAAAGTAACTATTCTAACTGTAAAATTTATGTGTAGTAACTGTCTTCTAGGAATTTTACTTATACCTAATTTAAAAAAATGCATGTCACATTTAAATACTATTATTAATAAGTAATGGTCGCCTGTAATTGGTTTGTAACCAATAATTTTGCGCATTTTTACGCCAGAGCCAGGTCTAAGGCATTCAGTGAATTCGTCGAATAGTTCGGGTGGAATTTATGGGACGAACATATCAAATCTAAGTAGGTGACTGCTCTATATTCAGATGCTAGGATAGAGTATACGGCGGTGGATTACAAAGTATGTTAATTAATTCAAAGAACGCCGCCCTCACACAAAGCAAAGATAAACTGACATTGACTTTGCTTGTGGATTAACTCGTTTTAAATTTTAGGCAGACGGTACGGAAACAGTTATCGTAAGGCTCGGAATTGTTAATTTATGTAAATTATAGGTTTTTTTGTACGAACTGTAAATTTCTGTTGAATTATTCATTACACGGCAGAAAACTGCAACTATATTCTTTTAATAAACACTTCTGGAAAACATTAATATGATAGTAGAATGTTTAGTTTCGCTACTGCTGTTTAAAAAATAAATATATACAGGGTGTATCAGAAATAGGTACAAATATTTAAACCAGTAATAGATTGGATCAAGTAGAATTCAATGGTACTATTCATTTTTCAAAAATCATTTAAGTTTATTTTTGTTGAATTAAAAAGTAAAATAATATTTTGTTTGAGAACTACTGATGATACATAGAAAATGCATTTAAGCTGTAGAAGGTTATTACCTAATTGTAAAGTAGATCCAAAGTGGCAAACACGTAAAAACTTGCCTGGCTTGTGATAAACTACGGAATTGGGAGAGGTCAAGGTTTAATTGAAACAGTTGGACATTTTTGTAATTGGAAAGCATTTAAGAATTTCATTTACCGCTATATTAAACTTTTGCGTTTTCACTTTATTATGGGGTATAAAAATTATAAACAACTGCTGCTTCATGCAAAAAAACTCCAAACGCATAAAGCATTTAAGAAAGTACTAATTTATTTCAGAATACCCATCATTGATTTAAATCAATTTTATCATAACTGAAAAAATCATAAAAAAACAGTTAACCTCAAAAGTGAAAAGTGGATCATAATAAATGTTCAAAATGACGACCACCACTTAGAACACAAGCTTCTGCACGTCGAAACATTGAATTACGTATCCTTGCAAAAACGGTAGGATCTTGTCGAATCCTATCGCCAGCGTCTTCAATGCGTACCCTTAATTCCCCAACTGTGTTCACTGGCGTAGAATAAACTGTTTCATGTAGCCCCACAAAAAAATCACAACTATTTAAATCTGGCGACCGAGCTGGCCATGGAACTGGCCCATTTAGTCCAATCCACCTTTCAAGATAGTTATTATTTAACCATTCCCTTACATCCCTAGCATAATGAGGCGGAGCACCATCAAGCAAAATCCATATGTTACGTCGTGTCTCCAAAGCGATGTTGGAAACTGTGTTCCACTATTTCGTGTGGATTTTCATTTGACCAAATGTGGGTATTATGGACATTAAACTTCTTGCGTAAATCCTGCCTCATCAGTAGATAAGAAATTGAACAGGAAATTTGGTTGGTTGTTGCACTTTTGAAGACGCCATTCACAAAACTCGTGCCTACGTACATAATCCGCTAGTTGCAAACCTTGAACGCGTTGAACGTGGTAAGGGTATAGTCCCTGATCCCGCAAAATCCGCCAAACCATCCTGTCTGCTCTTGGACGACCGCGATGATGGTTTTGTGGTTGATACGTGCCATAATCCCCTAAATGTTGGACTGTTCTAGTAAATGTACGGCTGTTTGGAATGCGGGGCTGAGAATATTGCTCTAAGTACATTTGCCTTGCCCTTAGAGCATTTCCTTGAGCTTCCTCGTAAATAAGAACAACATCAGTAAGTTCAATGTTCGTAAAATGTTCCGTTTTGGTAGAAACACTACTTGCCAGCTTCAACAATAGACTGAATATAAATTACTGACCTATCTAATAGTATTGGTTTGTGGCAGGTGATACCAAATTTTTTTGCACGTCTATCTTACTCTCCTTTGTATAACATGTGTTTGAACTCAAATTTTTGTTATTATCCTGCGGTACTCAAACAATTTTGGGTCAAATTTTCAATTATTATTTTCTCATATCTTAAGGATCCCATTGCCAAAGAAATGTTCCGGGGGGGGGGGGCGGTTGTATAAATGAATGAAAAAAAAAATAGATGTCTAATCGCGATTTTACATTAGTAGGTCGAACAATTTATACGATTTAAAGTGTTGGATTCGTGTAGAAATGGAAAGCCCGGAAATTATTAGACGTATTATTCAAAGTGTTTACACACGTGCTGGTCGATGGAAACCGGTTACTGAAATTTAAATGTTGGGGAGTAGAACATTTACAAATAATTAAGGTTTTCTTAATAAACTTATGGTGTAAAAAGCTTTTTAAGAAATAAAAGCCCTTAAAGGGTGTACCCTGGAAAAGGTTTTTTCAGACACGAGGAAACAGCAGTTTATCATTTGCAAAACTTCAAACTGACAATGCTTAATTCCATAGCTCACTTCAAAATTATTTTCTCTATCAACGCCTAAAACTAAAGCCTTAGAAGTGAAACATCTCGATAACGGTAACTTATCGAAAAGAAGCAATAGGACTTTTTTCTGTATTTTTACATTAGAATCTAAATTTTACGTTACATTTTTAAAATCCCGTTCTTTAAAAAATAGGGAGTAAAGTCACCCCCAACCCGCCAAAGCTACAACAAAGAACAGAAATTTCTGTCCCTTGGTTATACTAAAAGGTGTGGGTTTACTAAGAGAGTAAACACTAAAAAATGAAACTTATTACTCTTGTGCGGTTTCAAAATATTTATCCCTTTAGGAGGGTGTTACTTTTTAAGGAAGCTGTTTAGACCATAAGTTTATTAAAGAAACCATAATTCTTTTTAATTCTCTATCCCTCGGTATACCTATGGGTACTTCATTTTGCGACACCCTATATATGTATATACAGTGTGTCTCACTGTAGACTGCACCACCCCAGTATTTTGTTTATATATTATCGATTCAAAAAATTTCTTTTTTCTGATTATACCTCTCACTAAACTGTAATTGAAGGGTATGTTACTTTCCCTTCACGGTGAAATGCTAGCCTACTACGATTTAAAATAAACAGCAAAATTGAAGAAGTCGTATTAGGGATTTTTTACAACAAAATTTTGTTAATAAAAGTTGTTCGGAATCGCCCAAATAAGCTAAATCCAATTTCATTACAATCAAAAAATATTGAAGATTTTTTTTCTAAAGAATTCAATTCCAAGATGAAATTTTTTGAATCGATAATATATAAGCAAAATACTGGGGTGGTGCAGTCTACAGTGAGACACACTGTATATATATAACTTCCTGATTTATGGAATGCAGAGAAAAATGTTCGCATTCAACTAAAGTTTTCAAATTATAGTGCCAAGACGTGGAAATAAGTTCTGATTTACCATTCTATTAAATTAAAAAAACATATTTAGATTGTTGCATCGTGTGCGCTTATCATTTTAGAATAGTTTAATATTATAAGCTTGTAGATTATTTTTCGTGTTCCTATTCATATTATTTTTGTACAGATTATGGTAATGCTATACAATATTTTGACACCATTTCAAATGTAAATATATATTTGCATGCGTCCGAACGTCCCTGCATTCAAACGTCCCTACGTTCGAAAATACCTGCGTCCAAACGTCCCTGCGTCCAAACGTCCCTGCGTTCAAACGTCCCTGCGTTCAAACGTCCCTGCGTTCGAAACTACCTGCGTCCAAACGTGCCTGCGTTCAAACGACCCTGCGTTCGAAAGTACCTGCGTCCAAAAGTTCCTGCGTGTAACGTCCCTGCGTTCAAACGTCCCTGCGTTCAAAAGTACCTGCGTCCAAACATCCCTGCGTCCAAACGTCCTTGCGTTCAAACGTCCCCGCGTTCAAAAGTACCTGCGTCTAAACGTCCCTGCGTTCAAACGACCCTGCGTTCGAAAGTACCTGCGTCCAAACGTCCCTGCGTTCGAACGTGGCTACGTCCAAACGTCCCTACGTTCAAAAAGTACCTACGTCCAAACGTCCCTGCGTCCAAACGTCCCT
>JABXWE010017865.1:0-28235 GCA_014611495.1 Limonius californicus | reverse complement strand
CACATTATACCACTCGGGAACTGTTGAGGTCATGTTTTGTCTGGGCCAGTGTCTTCACACTACTAACCGACCTCATTATACCCCACCACCATTTTCGGTTTCCTCCCACCCTATTCAACGATCTGCCAATCCGCTTTTCAGTTTACTTCGCGCACTCATATCGGTAACATATTGTTCTTATATATCGCAGATGAAGCCATTTATCATGTAGCTAATGATGCTGAAAGCCGTTTTCATAATTTCTATGAACTACCAACTGTAAATCCTGAATTGAGCTACACATTTTCCACGACTTCTCATCCGTTAAATATCGAGTTGAAAGATTTCTTTCGAGCTAACTATGGGTTTTTTCACTACGATTTTAACACACTCTACACCAAGCATCCATACCAGATAATAACCTTGGAACGCTTTCCTGCACTACATAATTTAACTGTGCGGGTTGAAACATTCGAACGGTTTTAGCAATCGCCTGCTGACAATCAAAGTGAGAATAAAGAAGGGGATTGCGCAACTCCGGATTAAGAAAAAGGTATGCTGCAAAGGTACCTTTCCCATTCTACGTACAACTACTGCAGTATCAGCATGTTACCTACAAAATTCATAGCTGCTCTCGCAGCTTTCTATGATGGTATTCTCTATGTAATGCAACCACCAAATTGCACATCCGCATCTATTACCTACGCTAACAGTGCCGTTACCAATACGACTTGGCATAAAATGGATAATGCAATTTTAACATTCAAGATAAAATTTCACTATCCGACATATGCAGCACCTACGAATTGGCAAACTATTCTGTTGAAGCCTCATAAACCAGATATTCTGCAACAACCAGCTATTGCGGATTGCAGCAACTACTGCTGCATTTCTTCAGTTATACTTGGTGCAACTTTATTACTTATATTAAGTGTATGTGCTACATATTATTTCATTCATTGGACGATTCATTACAATAATATACGTTAGTGCTAAGTTATAATAGTGCTTTTTACATGTTAACTAGTAACGCATTGTGTATTATTCATAGCAAATAAACGAATTTACAATTATTTGTTTCTTCCATTTCTTGTCTGACCATACTATTTAAAAGATTTCTGAGAGGTGGTGACCTTGTATTCAAGATGCAGTGAGGGGACTCTGATGACCTTGAATCGAAAGTCGAGTGAGGGGAAACAATGGCCTTGACCTTGAAATCAAGGTCAGGAGTGAGGGGTGGTCGTCAAACTGTCCAACTCTATCTACTCGTATTACCTACCAATATATATGCATTTTGATGTTTAAGGATAGGCCACGTTTTTATAAAATTTTCTACTGTTGAAACATCGTGATCATTGCGCCTAAGATTAAAAGTTTTTTCCCAGTGCTCCATTACCAAATCCCAAGGTTCTGACCAGTTTTGAACCAGGCTACACTGTCTTCTACGTCAGAACCTAAAATGAAAACACCCGCGTAGAACTACGTCAAGAATGCCATAAAATACCGACTACCAAAATCGACTTTTTTTGTTGATTCAACAGCTATTTGAAATATACATTACCCTGAACATTCTGACATAAGGCCATTCATTGGAAGATCGACATGACCCTGCGACACAAACACTTCGGTGCAGCGTTCCTGGAACCGGAGGATATAAGGCTCATCCCTATAGGCCACGTGCTAGCCTTTGCGACTGGCACCGGCCTATTCCAAGATGAGAATTAAACGGCGGTATGCACAATGGGCCTAAGGCCTGAGTGCAGCGGGGCCAACCCGCACCGCAGGAAGAAGAAGAAGATCGACTAATGTATTCCTACTTTTTCTTGTAAGATTCTTTTCTTTCTTGTGCGTTGCTAATACGTAGCGCCCAGCATTGGTTAGATTTAAAAAGTCTTTTAAATTTAAGCTGTATGGCTTGTGGCAGGCTGTTTCAAACATTTCCAAACCAACAAAAGCGTTTGGACTACGAGTAGCAGTTTTAAAAGCTCCTGCAGCTTCGCTATTCAACAAACTATCTTCATCGGTAGCTACTGAAGAAGTATCTAGTTCTCCAACGCTAATTTTTGACACAGTACTCTAACAAAACAAATAAGACAATAAATAACTTATAATACGAACTGGATATATACACTTGCCGTGTCCTCTGACGTAGAATTATTCATAATAACTACGTCCATCTTATTAATGGCTTGGTACATTACTAACTTTTTCATAAATTTTACACGAGGCCGAATTGTTGATATTAAGTCTGTCACGTTGTTTGCATCCAAGTCCAATAAAGCTGCTGTATCTATTTCTTGTGCTTTATATTTACAAGTTACAAATTAAAATAGGTACCTACATCAACATCAAACAGTTTTTTAAATTTGACTAGCTTGTTTACGCAATTAGTACTTATTTGTTTATCGGTACTTATTTAAGTAAGCGAAAGCGAATTAATTATTAATTAATTATTTAAGTATTAATTATTTTAATTATTAATTTATTTTTTTAAAATAACTTGCCGGAGAAATAAATGAAAATTTCAGTAGAACAATTTTAATGACTGCTGGAGCAAGTAAAAGTTTTTTTTATTATGTATATACCACAGCAATAAAATATAACCTACCTGCAAACGTCTCTACCAGCTCTGGACAGCCCCATTCTTTTAAAAGTGATTCCACATCGGTAGAAGCCATTTTACGTAGGTTTTCCGTTTTACGGATGCGTGATGCTCTGCAGTTTGCGCTGACGTAGGAGGTATCAGATTGATATCGTCATCGTCACTGTCGTAGTTACCATTCACCTCATTATTAACTGTCACCGTAGCTGTAGATATACTACATCCAGGCGCGACATCAAGTCGTTTTTTTTCCTCTGTGGCCGACTTGACTCTCCAAATCTTTTGTCTTTTAACAAAGTAGTTAGTGCACTTTCGACCTCAATTGTAGGATCCTCTTGTTCGACTTCATGTGGCAATTTTTTAAACATTGTTGACGATCCAATGGACAAATACCAGAAGAACGGAATGAGTTTATCAAGTTTCGTTTAATTGCTGATGGTGCATTGTCAGTTTCTTCTCTTAGTTGATTACTACCACGTGCAGGTTTTGCATCCATGCTGTTCAAAGTGTTTTTCAGAAGACTGGCAAATGCATCTTTGGGAACTGTGGAGAGTCTATATTTTGTAATTTCCATTCCGACAGTGTAGCGCGCCAAGCTTCTTTCATTGGTCTGAAAAACCCAACGTCTAGCGGCTGACACAGATGTGATCAATGTTATTTTCCGCACACATGTTTAATACATCAACGTCCATGTGTGATGAAAGTTTGTCACCTATTATAGCCTTTCGGCCTTCTAAATGTTTGGCGTGTGGAAGAAAAAAGCTCTTAAACCAATTACGAAAAGTAGCGCCATCCATCCATCCACTTGCTGTTCGATTAAACCCTGTGCCTAAGTTGCAACATGGCTTGTCACAACATGGAAGTCCTCGTGGACCATTCTCTCTCCATGAGTCATAAAGGTGAAGGCTCTTGAATACAGCGTAGGGAGGTAACAATGTACCGTCTGCCGAACCACATATCATGACTGTTGTGCACCTGTTCGAGTGGTTCATAATCTTCTCCGGAGTCCAGGGTCGTCAGATAAATAATTGGACTCGTCATAATTAAATATGTTAGAACTTGGTAGGTGGTTTTATTGTGTTTTCCAAGTTATCATAAAGCGCTCCTAGGGTTTCTCTAGATACTGATGCTCTCGCTCGTTTTATATTGGTGGCCAGTCTTTGTCCAAACGAATTTTGATGCCTATTAAGAAGGCTGTAGGTCCAGTCAACTCCAGGAACATTGTTCTTAAACAACTTTACCGTTTTACCTTTCCTGTCCAAATAATACGTTGCCATCATCCTTATGTCCATAAGATTCAATGGAAAACCCCAATTCAAACACTTGGCTGCCGATTGAAGGATGGCTAGTTTTTCTTGTTTAGTGAAAGCTGTTGGGCGGCCTGGTGTTTCCCCATGTTTCCCTTTATATTTATTGTAGAGGGTACCAAAAGGTATTCCAAACCACCTCGAAGCCTCGCGAATAGTGACAATACCATCAACCACTGCTTGTAGTGCTGGGAACACGGTTGAGTGGGTCGAGGTCACGGTTTAGGGGTCTGTGGGAGGTCATGAGAGTTTCGTTGGCGATAGGAATGCCTTGATGAAGGGTGCGAGAGATGTACTTCTGCTGAAGGAGGGTGAGGCGGTCGCATATCGGAGTGGTTTCGGTGTCGATGTGGACTAAGTGGCTGGGATGTCCTCTGTGAAGACGGAATATGCGACGGAGAATTTGCCTTTCGCATGCTGCGATTTGATGGAGGAGATGGGGTTCGAGAGTGGCGTATATGGGGGCTCGGTATTCAATGACGGGGCGAATGAAGGTGTTATAGTTGTGGAGGAGGGTTCGAGAGTCGCAGCCGTGGAAGCGGACTTGGATGCGCCGAAGAAAATCTGAACGATTTCGGAATTTTTTCAGGGTTTTTCGGATGTCGAGGTTTAGGGAGCAGGTGTTTCTGAAGGTTATCACCAGGTATCGGCCCTGGTTTGAAAGGGGGATTGCTTGATTGCGGGCAGAAATATGTATGTCGGTTGGATTCAGTCTGGGGATTCGGAAGGAGTTTGGGTGTCGAAATAGGATGGCGGTTGATTTCTCGCCGTTGAGTTTAATCCTCCACTTGCTGGTCCATCTGGAGATGTGGCTGAGGGCAACTTGAATTTCGCGGGATGCAGAGAGGGAGGCTTTTTGGGAAATCCAATTGGCGGTGTCATCCACGAAAAAACGGGTTATGGCTCGGGTGGGGTTTGTGACTAGGAAGTCGTGGGCGTATATGGAGTATAATAGGGGAGAAAGTATGGAACCCTGGGGTACGCCCGAGTGGAGGTCGATGGTGTGGGAGTGGGAGTCGAAGACTTTAACTCTACAGGAGCGGTTGGTGAGATATGAATCTATGAGTTTGGCGAAGTGTGGGCTGATATTTAAGGACAGAAGTTTTTGGACGAGACCGTCATGCCAGACTTTATCGAAAGCACGCTCTATGTCCAGGAAGACGGCGAGCGTGCATCGGTTCAGATTGGCACTTCTGGTGGAATCGGTGTGGAGTTCGAAGATGAGGTTCATAGTGGAGCGGTGGGGGCGAAAACCAAATTGTTCTTGGGGGAGGAGATTGTTTGATTCGAGGGTTTATTGGAGGCGGGAGCTATGATTTTCTCAAGGGTTTTGCCGAGGATGTTCAGCAGGGATATGGGGCGATAAGATAGTGGGCTGTGGGGATCTTTGCCGGGTTTGTTAATCATGATGGTCGAAGCTTCTTTCCAGGCTGTGGGGAAGTAAGAAATCTGGAGGCAGGAATTGTAAATCGTGACAATGGTATCGATGGCTTGGTCTGGCAGTTTTTTAAGGAGGATCGACCTAAGTTGATCCGGGCCGGGAGCTTTGGAATTTTTGAGGCGCTTGAAATGGAATTTGACCTCATCGAAATTGGTGGGCTCTATAAGGGGGTCTGGGTTTGGGGGAGGGGGCTGAAGGGGGTTCAGGCGAAATTGGGGAATGGCATGGGCGGTTCGAATTCGAAATAGCTCGTTGAAATTTGGCTCATTCGAGACCTGGTGCATAGTTTCCAAAACAGTTTGCCTTGGCGATAGTCTAGAGATTAGCAAGTTTGAGTCCAGGAGTTTAGGCGGAAAAGATTGATGTCTCGGCGGATTTGGGCGTTTAGCCTGTTGAAAGTTATTTTAAAGATCGGCAAACGGGTTTGGGAGAAATCGTGGTACGCTCGGCATTTTTGACGGATCAAGCTTAGAATGGTTGGGGGGAGCGTTTATTTTTGGGGATGCGTTTGATGATGGGAACATGAGCCGGAGCCGGAGGGTCTGTAGCCCCCTTAATATAGGTATGCTAGCATTGCATATTGATGATGCGCATGCGTGGCCTTGGCGATCTTACTACGTTACTGGCGGAAAGGCATATCGCTAATGGCTACGGCTAGGAACTTGCTAAATCTTTAAACGAATGTGCTTATTTTTATAGGAAATACTTATGCTATTTGAAAAAGTAAAATATGTATTACATTCAATTTTTTATGCTGAACGAATTACCTCAATACCATTTTGTCCTATACTAATTAGAGGAACCAGTATTGACTATAGTTTAATTTTACATAGTAAAGTCCTATGTCTCAAATCTCAGTCAGCACCCTGATAACTTTATACACATAACAAATAATCAACAATAATTGCAAAAAAATATTGTTTAATATCTATTATTAATGACTACATTGTAACTCTTTTTAGCTTGTTACTAGCTTGACGGTCGTCACGTTTCCTTTTGTCGTAGTTAATTTTTTGCGGTTGCAACTGGATATTTAAAAAATTGATTTTTATGAAAATACGTTGTCTTACAAAAGTTTTGATTATAACATTATCTTAGAAATTTTATTAGTTGTTACTGCATTGATTTGTCTCACATTGTTAAAGGTGTTTCCAACATACCTACAAAACAGTTTTCCAGCGATTTTATTTGTTGCAAGAATTCTTCTGAGGCTGAATTAAACCACCAAAAGACAAGTGGGTAATCCAGCTAGGAACATTTCTTGGGAAGCTACACTCGTGTTCATTTTGTTCTGATGTATGTACGTTTAACAACCTAATTCCGGATGAATGTTTTTAATTTTTTGGTAATCCAACCAGCTAAATATTCTAAACCATCCGCTTCAACTTTTATTCAAATTTATTTTGCGTATCTTCATCTAAACCGCCAATAGAATGAGAAGATCTTGAACTGGAATCTCCATTATTTTCTGGTACTTGAACAAGGTGAATTGCCTATGAAATTCCACTTCGCCTTAAAACTTTTTCCTCAATGAAGTCTTCATCGTTCGTACATTCAACGGTATTTGTGTTCCTTTGGACGACATTTGTTTTTCCGAAGATTATTATACGGAGACGATTCAAAGCATCAAGAGGCGTGGGGTGGTCATTTAATCCTCCTCTAGTTCTAATTTGCGAACATAAATTCTCTAATGCATCCTGATTAACGCTGTGTGTTAAAATATAGCTTAAATTAAAATATGCTTGCAGATCAAGAAATAGTTGCTGTAAAGATTTTAGTGATAGTAGAATGCCATTTTGAAATTTTAGCATACTGTTTGATTTATTGATGCGTGTCATGTGAAATACAGTATCAAATGCTTTAATAAGGCATTCGCGTTAAAGTTGTTTCACGTCTGCTTTGCCATATCCACATTTAGTAGGTAAGGATGCTGAAGATAAATACGAATTCATCGTCGAACAATTTGTTAATTGTGTCTATAAATTCTGCCAAACTATAGCTTTCTACGTCTTCATTAATTTTGTAAAAAGACAAAGCCCATGACACAGTATCTGACAGCAACTGAGCTGCTAAAGAGACTTTTTGCCTTAGAGGACCCTGGCAGTCTAAGTGCTGCTTTGTCAGTGTGTAAATACTGCTCACTTCTGTTTGATTTGCGATGAGATCTACTAGAGGTTTTTTCGTAATTTTTGTACCATCTTCTAACACAAATCCGGTACCTATCTAAAAGCTAATTCCTAACCATCTTTAGCATATGCGGTGCGTCTGCAAAGAAGAAAATTTTCTTTTCTGTGCATGGATTTTAATCCATGGCTTTTTCCATGAAATTCTTAATGTAGACCAAAGGCCCGTATTAGTTGGTCCGCAGTCGCTGACGCATGCAACTACATGAAATCCAATACCATGCAATTCGGTACATAAATGGTATAAAATTTCTTGTGTAATTTTCTGGTCGAAATCTACAAAAATAGCTTGCTTCCATTTACCACACAGACTTCTGGCATTTACTATTTGTAGATGAGGACATACGATTTCATCGTTTGCTTGATCATATTTATATTTTTCTGCTACCTTTACTTCATCGTATTGTAAAACGACAAGTTGCTCGATCGGGGACAGGATGGTTTCCTGCTACTTGCATTAAATTCAAAACACTATGTAAGACGCCCCTCCTCATGTTTATTTTGACCGTCCAAGATCTTAAGGTAGATAAACCTAAACAGTCAATAGAAATAGAAACGTAATAAGAATGCAATAAGAAGAAGGAAATTCAATATTTTACCTGGTAATGGATAATCAAGCTTATCTCTTAGAAAAATGTAGCACCGTTTGCTGTAATATCTTAATGCAAATGCCAAAGAAATATCTTTTTCGCGCCATCGTACAATTTCTCGTTTTTGTAGCAATATTGATTCGCTGTAAATATTTTGGATAAAACTTTTTTGACTTCTGCTTCTATAAGATGATTTTTCGCTTTAATATTTTTATTTTTTAAATGTCGTAGTTTTCTATCTAATGCTTCCACGTTTTTTCTGGTTTCGTCGTATTTACTTTTCAACTCTTGAAATTTTTTATCCTTGTATTCATTTTGCAATTTTAAAACGCCGATTTCCTTTTCCATTTCAATAATTTTGGCTTCTAGTTTTTTAATTTCCGCATTTGAATCAGATCCTGCAACCAATGACTGTTCTTGATAGTCTAAAGCAACAGTTTGATTGGATTGCAGAAATCCTTCATTTGATATAGTCTCAGCGTCTAACGATAAGTTTAAAAGTTCGTCGACATTTAATTTTCGCTGTTTTTTATCGTACCGAACAGTTCTTCTGCATGGATGAGTAGAAATTTCTTCCACGGTAGTTTTTAAATGTTTTGTTGGTACGGCACCTTTCTTTAAAATTAATTTTTTACCACCCATAATTTAATTTGCATGAAGTTTTCATAATCAGATTCTTGGAAATGATCAGAGCAAACTCTGCTTGTTTCCACATTAAATTTTTCTTTTCCGTAACACTGTTTGGCCCATAAGTTTCTCAAGTGAACATCTTTTGGGAATCGAAAAAAATGGATGTTGATGTGTCATTTTGAAAAGTTTTTACACAGTCCCACAGCACAACTACCAGGCATGTATGTAGAAGATAAAATGTCGTTCACACTTTCTAATATTTTTAAATAAAAGGTGAAATACTAAACACAAATAATAGTTCAAAATAATAAAACTCGCAACACGAACCGAACTTTGTATCTCTACACTTCTTCTTAAACACAGGTAAATTCAAAATATAATAATATGTTAGAAAAACCAAAACAAAATAGTAATAAACTGTAAATAATAAATTAGCTTTTCCACGTAAACGACTCGATTCACCCGCAAGTACTGTTGTAGTAGCCAGACGCGATTCCACCAGTGACGTATGCAGCGCCGCGCACCCCCGTGCCTATGTGTAGACCTTACAGGAACCTAGCATACCTAGTTAAGTTTATATATCTTGATTAGCACTGCTAGCATAGGCAGCCTTAAATAATACAGAAAATTGCATCTGTGTCATCATTTTACCTGGATTATTTACCATCTATTTATCACATTTCCTACTGTATACAGATAAAAAAACCAATATCTAATGGTTGCAATCTGTGACTCGCATGCGGTGGTAAAGACAGTAAATCAATGTAATTTTCTCTGCAATGCTGTATAGCCTGTAAATCGCGGTGGGAACCATAGTTATCAAGAACTAAAAATACTGGGTTTTCAGCGCTGGGTTTGCTGTGGTTTTTAAAATGCGCCAGCCACTGGCAGAACAACTCCGTATTAATGTATCCAGTTTCTGATATCATTTTTAAGGTACCAACTGGTGCACCAAAAAAGAGCTCATCTTTCATTTTTTTTCGGGGGAATATGATTGCCGGGGGAATGTATGTACCTGTGGCACTCATACAACATACAGCTGTTACAAGTTGGCGTCTGTCGGCACTGGCTACTTTTCCTACAAGTTTTTTACCTTTGCTAGTCAAAATCTTCGGCAATTTATTCGGCACAGTGGATAAACCCGTCTCGTCCATGATATAAACGGAACTTGGTAGGTACTGTCTTTTTTCATGGAACACTTTTCTGGTTGCTTTAGTGTTATTTTATGACGTTGGCAAAATCCTTTTACCCAAGATTATCCCGCCATTTTTTTATTACTGTTAAACCGATGTTGAATAGTGTTAGCTTCGGCGAATTTATAAGCTGCTATTTGTAGATTTTTCTTAGTAATTCCATAAAACCTATTATCCAAATCTCGTACCTGTTGTGCAGGAATATCACTGCTAAATCGCTCTAACGACACGGGGACATTTCCACATTTTAATCGTTTTCTTAGCGTTGCTTCGTGTATCCCCATTTCCATAGCTATGCTTCTTTTACTAAAGCCTGCTGCTATTTTCCGCTTGATATCTTGTAATTTTTCTTCTGTAAATGTAAGTTTTCTATTGCTTTGTCTCTTGTAACGGCACATATTATGTACGATAGATCGAGTAACTATAAGAAAAATAAAATTGTTTTCCTCAGTACCTACCACATTTAAATTTATTATGCATAAGAGTACGCACTGCGCACTCTTAGGCCAGGCGCAAGTTGAAACGCAGCTTGGTGAGGTGAGATGACTCACCGTGAGATTCTGTGAAACAAGGAAGTGAATACTACACCGAATGTTCGCACGCAGGGTGAGGTGACGCAGCTTCAGAGCGTCTGTGAGCTGCAAAGGTTTGTATTCGTGCCGCAGTTTGTCACTAGTGACTACGACGTGCGAGTGAAAAGTTGTGTTGAAAGTCCACGATGGAGGAAAAATTAATACAGGCAGTTCGAGGAAGAACAGTACTATACGATACGTCACATGCTCACTATTTAAAAATCGTTGTTCTTTTCTTTAGATAATTTCTTTTCAGACGCTTTTCACGAAGTAAAGTTGACATTACTTGGTCTTCGAGTTCATCGGAATCAGATTCCGAACTTAGAAATGATTGTATATACAATGCCATCGCACACATTTTCGTTTAACACTCTCAATGGCACGCAATTGAGATATACGGCTTTCGCTCAGAGGATGCACGCACGTCATGAATGTCAATGACGTCACAAAACACACCAAATTTACAATTATATAAATGAAATATGAAAATATGCAACCAAACATGCATGTGATAAACGTTCATTCAAAGATTTGTTATCTACCCCCATGACTTAAGAGCCTCTTAATTTAACTAAATCAAAATGGTTAATAACCCATTAAAGTACATAATATCAGCAAATATATAGGGTGATTCCGTTTTAATCGTGATAACTTTTGGATGTTTTAAATAAAATTCCACTTGTCTTACTTTAACATTATTTATTTTACCATTCTTCACTACCAAGAACAATAGCTTATAATAATTATTTAAGAAACAATAAAAGGCAATTCGTATGAATATTTAATGGGGGCATGTTAAATATCAGCTTCAAAATCGCTGTCATCATATTCGTCCTCATCGCTGCATTCTCCGGGAGGCCCAAGATGAATTATTAGTGGAGTCACAGCATCTCTGTCGAAGCCGATCTCCCTATTCCACCATTCTAAAATTATTTTGTTGGCGTCTTCCACCGTGTTTTGCCACATTTGCGGAGTGACCACATCTAATAATTTCTGCCACATTTCTAAACAACCATCGCTGCCTATATGTTTATTATAGTGCTGTTTGGCAATGCCCCAAATTTTTTCTATAGGGTTGAAACGGTAATACAATGGAAGGGAGGTAGCCGCAGCACTCTGTGGCCATGTTCTATTGCCATTTGATCGGCAGCATATACTTTTGGGGGCTTATTTCTAAAAACAGTTTATAATATTATAGTGCTTATTGTATTGATATGGATAGAAAATATTTAGAGTAAATTAGACACTAACCGTGCAACAATTTTCAGCAAAGTCGCTTTTATTGCTTCTTTTGGATACTGTAAGTTTCTTTCTTGCAGCCAGTTTTGTATTTCTGCTTTTTTCCAACCAGAGTTTGGTGTTGTTTCGAGCAAGCTACTATGGTAACTTGCCTTATCCATATGATAAGGGAAGGTTGTTCCAATTTTGTTAATAATTGGTTCTTAAACCATTTCACACAATTTTCCTTGTTCATTTCGCCATGGTAATCTGGGTCTTTCGTTTTTGAACAAAATATACTTGAAGCCTCTGGAATAAAGCCTTGACGGCGTCCGGCATGAAGTATTATGTACCTTTAAAAAATATTATTTAATTAATTTTATTTTTCTTTATATTATAATTAATTTACCGTTTTCCTCCCGGCTTAATTTTTAAAACGGTACGTATATCAGAATCTTGCCAGGATGAGCATACTTTCCCATTTTCAAATACCCAGATCTCGTCTAAAAATACGCATTGAAGTCCACTCTCAGACTTCAGGTTTCTGACATACTCTTGCAGGAAACGGACTCTTGCAATGCAATATTGGGCAATTCCATCAGGCCTCTTCGAGGGTCATCCTTCTTGAACCGAACCCCAAGATTACGTAGAATTGTCCACAAGGAAGTCAGTCCACCATAAAAAATATGATTCCCTTTTAAAACTTGTAGAAGGGTTTTACAATTAACATATTGTTCTAAAAAAATAGTTGTAAGAAATCAAAATGTTATTTAATAAGATTATGGACACTTACTGTCTTTCACCATATCGTAAATCGTATAACGAATAGCCGTTTGGTCAAAACCATCGATATCGGTGACAGGCTTTTTTCGCAACTTGGTTCTTTTAGGACTTGGCAAGAGGTTGCCAGATTTAATGCTTTGCGAAACAGAAGCTACTGTTCTGGCACTCACGTTTAAAGCTGCAGCAACTCTCTGTAAGAATCAAAACATAATCGCTTCGTTAAGTACTATTCGTATTTCAGTTTTCTAACGGACTACAAATTAAATAATATGCACTTACTTCTCTTACTGCATTTAAAGGAAGTAATGGTCCACCATGGTCTCTCTCCTGTTCGAAATATCTAATCAGCGTTGCAATAAAAGCTTTACATTTTCGAGGAAGTGCCAGAATATTGTAGGTTATGTTTCCAAAAACTTAAATATATCAGTGGAACTCACTCGCACAAAATAACACGTATGTTAATAAAGTAAACACAGACTTTAGTTCTGAAAAGAACTCTTTTTTGTAAAGTAAACGAAGAACATAACGAGGGAAGATTGCTGCAGTAAAGCACGCCCGTTCGATGGTCACAATACAAACGTACTAAATTTCGTAGACAACATGAAAACCTAAAATTCCCAACAGTTTTATTGTTTTTGCCTGTTGCAGGAAAACTATGAAACATTAAATAATTATACTCAGACTTGTGTAATTATATTCTACGGTCTTGCAAATAAAACGACTTTTACTAAAAAATTAATTTTTGTTCTTTAATTTATGTTGGCACGGTACGAGGACGTCACCACTTCCTAATACGACATTGATGACGGGCGTGCATCCTCTCAGCGAAAGCTCTATAGAACTGCCTCCCAACTTACGCTCTCCCTGCGCGCAGTTGATTGAATCCTGCTTCCCTGCGTCACCTCACCTCACCAAGCTGCGTCTCAACTTGCGCCCGGCCTTAGGCAGCGTTTACTGCGTACTTTTATACATGTATGTTAAATTTTAGGTAATGGGCTATTTCTCTACAGGAAATAAATTTGCAAAGTTTTTTATCGTACGAGTAAAGTCTTGCATTCTACCGTATTGTAAAAAACGTTGTATTTGAAAATAATATCGATAGGGGAGAAGGGAGCAGGTCCAGACAGCTCTTTTCAAACTGCTATATATCCATTGATTTTTGACAAAAAAATTTGCAAAAATGATAGTAAGTGTAGTTATGTTTACTTAATGTTTTCCTGTCAAATCTAAATAAAAGTAGTAAAACATTTTTCAGAAAAATTTTATTTTGCAAAATTATGAAATTGTCCGGAACTGCCCCATGATGGGGCACTTTCGGACATGGTCGGGCAGTTTCGGACAATTTAACTTTTAAGAACTGACAGCTTTTTTTTAATTATTAGGCAGGAAATAATACAAAATTAGTTTTTATAACATTACTAAACATCGTAAGCAAAAAAACTGATATTAAATTGAAGATAAGATGCCATTCTTGATGTTCCTTGTGTTGTCGAGGGTTTGGGCAACTTTGACAGAACATCCTTTCTTTCAACACTGGAAATATCTTCAACCTGTGGAAATATGAATCCATGCGTACACTTCTTTAAAAATGTTACTTGAAATTCTTCATTTTCTAATACTTCAACTACTTTTCCAATATAATGTACAATTCGTTTTTTTGTTACAACCTTCACTAACACATAGTCATCCTTTAGGATTTTTTCATCATCTAAAAGTTCATTAATCTGGCCATTATCACCTTCAAAATCTAAATCGATGTCAGAATCAGACAATAGTTACTTGTATACTTACGCCGCGAAATCATTCTTTAACGTACCGAGAGGAAGATTCCTGCCGAGGCCGCTTGCGGCCGAGGCAAGGCATCCTCGAGGACGTTAAAGAATGACGCGGTCTCAGTGTACACAACATTTTTTGTGCAATTGTGTAGAATCCTCAATAATTATTGATGAAATTTTAAAAATTATAATTTTCGTCGTAAATAGACAGACGGCCGGCTTTCATGTTACCATGGAAATGAGATAAATAATAAATAATTTCTAAAAACTGTCCATTCTCATGCGTCAAAATAAATATATAAGTGACATTTAGTTTAATGGCCGTCGTTATGACAACGGCCGCGAAATTAAATTTTGCGGCCTGCATGGCGTACGCGAAGTTGTTACTTTGCGTACAATTGCACAAAAATTGTTTTTAAACCTAGCGCTTGTGACATTTAACGGCAAGTCTGTAACAAAATCTGACGATGAAATATCATCTGGAACCACTTTCGTCTTCTTGTATTTTTTCTTTGATTTTACTGTCTGTTTGCCATTTTGTGTTTTCTTTAGTGTAATTTCTGCCACCAATTTTTTCTTAGTATCAGTTTTTCAACTTTGACTGTCTTATTCTTTCCAATTCGGCAATTCTGATCTTTTCAGGTGTGCTGGTGTAGACTCTTGATTTCCCTACTCTAGATTTTCTGTTGGTTTTTCTAGGGCAAGCCTTAGGTAATGGTTTTACATCGATTGGTTTTACAACACTTAAAACAGATAGTATTTTAATCTTAGGTTTGGTAGCTTCATCTACAATTTCTTTCAAAATACCTCTGACCATTGCTTCTACACCGTGGCTTTGAGGTGAGCTTTGCACTTCATTGTCAAAATTGGACTTAACAACCATGCTTGTATCAATAATGTTTGTAGAAGACACATTCTCGCCGTTTTCCGTGACAGGACGATCTGTAGCAAACTAGGCGCAGAAATCATCATCTGTATACAGGGTGAGTCAAACTTCGCTCCCCAGCGGTTATATACGTATTGTATGAGTAAAACTAAAACGAAAAAAAAGAATACAAAAATCTCGAGAAATGCTTTGTTTTCCAGATAAAATCAAAATAAAAATAATAAATTGCATATTAATATTATTTATTCAAACTATCGTAGAAAATTCAAATGTCATATCTACCTAAACATAACTAATAAATTCACACTTATCGGTTGCGCATCAATCCTTCAAAAACATCACCATTTCGTTCAATGCATTTATGCAAGCGTTTACTAAAGTTATTGCCAACAGAATTAATAACATTTTCGTTTATTTCTGCTACTGCGGCGTGAATTCTAGCTATGACTTCGTTCTCTCCGGCAGGTTCAGTAAAATAAACCTTCTCTTTTATGAACCCCCAAAGCCAGATATGTATTGGCGTTAAATCTGGAGATCGGGGTGGCCACGGTGTGTGGCCGTAGCGTCCGATCCATTTTTTTTGGAAAATTGCGATCAAGTGTTTCTCGAACTTGTACTGTTGCGTGTGCGGGCGCTCCATCGTGTTGGAACAACATGTTCTGACGTAGCTGCACTGGAATATCGTCTAATAAATCAGGTAAAATATTAACTAAAAAGTTTCTATACATTTCACCATTTATTATTCTAGGCAAAAAATGAGGGCCAATAATTCTTTTTCCTAGCAAACCTATCCATACATTAACAGTCCAACGTCTTTGTTTGTTTTTTTGACGCACTGCATTAGGATTTTCGTAGTTCCAATGATGAAGGTTACGATGATTAAAAATCCCTTGTTGGTTAAAATTAGCTTCATCCGAAAATAAAACATGATGGAAAAAACCTGGATCACGGTGGATTTGATGTAATGCCCATGTACAGAAATTTACTCTCAATTGTTCATCTCCAGGTTGTAACATTTGAATAGGTTGTAGGTGGAATGGATACAAGCCATACCTTCTTAGACATCTATGAACTAAGGATTGAGCATGATGACGATTTCTTGCTAACAGACGCGTACTAGTGGTAGGGTTATTTTCCGTATCTTGTAACAATTGCTCCTCTTGTCGCCATGTCAGTTTCCTAGGACGACCAGCATACAAAGAACGTTTCGGAGTAACACATCCAGTTTCCACGGCACGAACTTCTGCATTTTGAATCGTTTTGTGATCAGGATGACGACGGTTCGGATATCGTTCCCTATACAAACGCTCCGCAGCACGGGCATTATCGTCACAAGCCCCTAACTTTGATCATATCGACATATTCTCTGTTACTATAATTTGCCATGGTAAATTGACAAATAATACTTAACAATCAACACAAAGTACACAACCGTTTTGAAGTTGACAGATTGATTAGCTATTGTTTTGTCAAATGAGATTGCTATGGTAGTTTGATTAAATTAAACTAAATACAACAATTGTACCTTTTATTTTAAATTTATCTGGAAAACGAAGCAATTCTCGAGATTTTTGTATTCTTTTTTTCGTTTTAGTTTTACTCATACAATACGTATATAACCGCTTGGGAGCGAATTTTGACTCACCCTGTATATTAATGAGTTAATCGGCCATAACCCAGTGCTCTTGAAACTACTAATAATGTTACAAGGAGTGAAGGTTTGCAAATATGGCAGAGCTGTCAATTTAGCAACATCATAAATGGTAATCGGTTTACCAGGGTTTGACAGTATGAAATCATTGAAAGATGCTTTACACTTAGATTTGAAAGGACAAAACCCTGCTTTGTCCAGGGGTTGCATCCTATGAGTGCAGGGCGGAGGGAACGACAGCAATACAATCCCGTGCTCTCTTGCATATAAAATAGCTTTTAAAGAAACGTGTATCTCGTGATTGTCCATTACGATCAGAATCCTATTCAAGAGGTTGCAATTAGTATGGTTTTTTATATGCTCCAATAATTTTAGAAAAATATTTGCAGACATCTATCCAGATTTTTCAGCAAATCCAACGGCTCCTGAAACAGCACCGTACAAAAACTGACCTTCATTCTTATACGAGGGAAGATATAAAGAGGTATAATTGAACCACCATCAGCTGAAATTATTCCACACATTGTGACTAGAGATCCCCGTTCGGCAGATACACACAGTCCTACTGCTTTGGAACCTGTTTCTGCTATAACTCTAGGTGCTTGGAGAACGGCTGTAACACCCGTGTCATCTATTTTCCATATACGGTCAGGTGAAATATTATATTTAGCCTGCACTTCCGTATAATTATTGAAGAATTCTTCCACATTAGCTCTGTTAAAAGCTGAAGCTCTTGCTATGCTTGTATTTTCGGGTTTGCGATTAGAAAGCCTCGGATGACGTTTCATGAAAGATTGCATCCAGTCAATGCTTGCTTTTTTGTTAATCTCCCAATTTTTTGGAAATTTTTTATCCAACTTAGTAGCGTATTCATAAGCCAACTCACGGCAGAGTTTATATGTCAAACCGTAACATATTTTTGAACACTTTTTGAGATACAACTCCAACTCAGCTTCTTCATTTTGAGAAAAAACTTGCCGTGTGGCATATTTTGATACACTGATCTCTTCTGTTGCATCGTCACCCTCATTTCCTGAATCGTTGACGTTGTCGTTCAGACTCATTTTAGCTTTGACGACACTATCGAACAGAGTAGATTTCGGTATATTAAATGAAATAGCGGCAGCTCTTAAAGACATAGTCCTGATGATAACATTTCGTACTGCATTTTTCAAGACATTAATCGGAATTTCTGGTCGGTTGGGACGTTTTTTTTGTATGCTCGCACCATCCTGCAAACAAAAAAGAAGTATTTATAGCCATCGCCATCTGGTATTACTAATGGCTCGATTCTGGCGACATCTGTAAGCGTTTCTGTAGCGATCTGTAACGTTACAGGATTTTTGGTATTCTGCGCACATTCGTAGCTTAGAGAAATCCGTAAGTTGGTTACAGATCTGTAAATATTTACGTGCGGGTTCAGAGCAATCGCAACGACTGCGGGAATATTATTTACATTTGTTTTAAAAAATTGTTCCAAAATGAATAATAATCCAATGTTATTATTTATTGGATTACTCATTGAGGAAGATCACAACAGGTAAGGAACCTTGAATTTGATATGTATTGTTATTTATTTCTAATCTAACCTAGAAATTTCATGAGGATTGAAAGAAAACGTCTTCGGGATTCATTGAATCCGTTTGAAATGCCGGAAGACCAGTTCATACGAATGTTTAGATTAAATAAGCAGTCTACATTGAATTTGATTAATAACCTGGAACAATATATTGTAATAGGAAATAATAATTCTATTACGTTGGCTGACAAGGTAAATACATAATATAGAAAATATTTATTATATTGTTTTTAAATGTTTTAAAATCTTAGGGTAAGTATTTATTAGTTGTTGATATTGGTTCTAGAAAAGTTCACTGACGGAAAGTTCACCGACAACAATTCACCAACTGGAAAATTCTTTTTACTCGTGAGGAACTGAAGGGCCGTGATATTAATGAAAATTTTGCTCATTAACATACTCTTTCAAATATGTTATTTGTAAATAATACTGTTTTAAATTTTTAGTAGATACCTAGATATTTTTATATCATAATAATAAATTTTAATAAAGAATGATCTAACCTAACTATTTTATTCAATTCAATAATCTGAAGCGAGAATAGTTCATTTGTAAATACAATGCTTATAGAAAAGATCGCAGAATTGCCATTTCACAGATTCTGTAAAATGTGAGTTACAGGATTTTCGTAGCTAACAGATCTGTAAAGTTACAGAAAATTTATAGAAAACGCAGAATCGACCCATAAAAGTCATAAACAAATGAAGCAACAGACGACAATCATTTCGACTATAACTACTAGTGACAATGGGGTACTTTCAGACACGTAATGTGGGGCAGATTCGGACAGTCCGAACCTCCCCCACATCAATTGTCCGGACCTGCCCCAGCTGCACATAATTGCATTTTATTGCTACAACATCTACAAACACGTGGTACCGTTATAGTTTTGTGAGGTTAGGTACATAAAAATCGTGAAACTATTAATACTTACCTGAGTTTCAAAAGTTGAAGTGTAGGACCTTACTAGTACACACGTCAACCTTATATCACAAGTCAGTTTTCAACACTTTGCCAAAATATGCAAAACAACACACCCCATCGAACACGTCCAAGACGTAGACCACCAAAAAGGTGGAAAGACTTCTGGACCTCGACATCACAAGAAGCGGCTTAAAACTTGAAGTAGAACAGGACAAGATCCAAGATTAAGAAGAAGAAGTAAGTAAGGATTAAAATGTATGTAGTAAAGTGTCATAAGTGAACTCCGAAAGATTTTCGATAGATGGCCTTGTGTCACTTTTCCATGGAGTGGGAACTGTCAAGCATATTCTCCTGACAAATGACACATCTCAGTTACCAGTTGGTTAACAGACGAGTGTGTGCAAGTTTAGTGAAGAAAAACGACACAATTCAAATTGCTATGGATTTACTTTCACAACCTTATGCAGAAAACTGAAATATTTTGACTTGCGACTCCTTTGGTTATAGATGTAAGTTTGTTTTTCAATTTATTTTTCTTGAATAATATTTTATTTCGAATAGCGTCACTTTTCATCATAATTTTGCAACACATTCAACATTTTTTTCAGTTATGTCACTATTCTTTATAAACAACAGCACCAAACTCCTTATTTGTCATGGACTATTTGAGTTCAGCCAATGTTCTGGATTCATTTAATTTATACACACAGACATTTTGATGGTACCTGACTACTTTGAACTATGGAAAAATCATGTCAGTAGGCTAAATAGGTTAAGACAACGGCATGTCGAATTGCGGCGAGATCTTTATGTGACGACATTCGTGATACTTAGTAGTTTTGAAATCTAAAACTGTACTAGATATAAGTCTGGGGGCGACATGCCGTTGTTGTCAATATTGATCAAAAATTCTATAACCCTAAAAAGCACATTTTAGGGTTTTTTCTAGTATTTATCATAAGCATACTGCATTTTAATGCAGAAATTATGTACTCTTTTATGAAGATGTGTGGTTAGATCTATTTGTTATTAGATGTTGCAATTTTATGGTACAGTTATATTTTAATATTTTTTCAAACATTCGGTATTTGATTTCAGTGCTCATTTAGAATGTCACAGCGAACTCAGTTGATACTCAAATGGACGAACGACTCACATAAAAAATGTAATGAGCAGAACCAACCGCCACAAGATGAGGGTTCTTGGAGACTAATGCTGCCAGAGCAAAAAACTGGTGATTCAGATATCATAGAAGTTGAACCTGAAACTGAATGTGGCGCGTCGAAGAAAGTCTTAAGCTGGTTGTCCAATGTACCTTTTGAGGAAATTCCTGTGCAACTTGAACTTAATAGTAGTACAAAGAGGGATGTTTTCAAACCATTAGTACAAAATCAAGCCGGTCAGTTTAACCAAATCATTCAGCAGCGGCAAAGAGAAGAAGCAGGGTATACAATAGCCGAACAAGAACGAAGCGAAGAAAGGTGAAATCTCAGCCAGATTCAATTCTGACGACAGCATTGCGGACCCTAATTATTCATCTTCATCTCAGAGTTCTTCATCATCTTCTGCAACATCGTCGTCGTCATCTTCAAGTAGCAAAAATCTAGTTCTTGAAAAGCCGGAATCAAACTCTCAGAATGATGAAGACATACCTTCACCAGTTGTGAGAGGTAAAAAAAGAAATACCAAGCCTACAGAATGGAGAAAAGAACTAGCAAAACAGTACAGAAATTTAGGAAAGGAATATGTCTCAAGTTCCAAAAGTAAGGAAGTGTATGCAGCTAGAAAGATGGGACCACCTTGTTCAGAAAAATGCAAATTGAAATATTCTTCAAGGGTGGTTGAAGAGAACAGAAACAAATTTTTTTCTGGTAATTGGGGTATAGGTGAACTACAAGGGAATCGAGATTTTTTTTTCCAAAAGTATGGAGCAAATTTATCCCAAATACAGATACATAAGAGAAGATAGCCACAGAAAATATATAATAAATATAATTTAAAGAGTCATGACGTAATTTGCTATGTATGGCATGAAGGAGAGGCCCTTCGAGGAGTAAATGAAATAGGCATCTGTGTACTGAAATATTTACAGAGCTTGGAGCAAAAAGCCAATGAAATCAAGAAAAATTTAGACGTTATCTTTTATTCTGATGACTGCTGAGGTCAGCAGAAAAACCGTTTCATGGTTAGCCCATACCAGTACGCCGTTTCTCAGTATCCCTTTATTCGATAGCAACTCGACCTATAAAAATTATCTAGAACTCATTTCAGAAAGAGTAATCAACAATAATTATATTATCGATACAGTGGGAGATTTATTTAATGCACCAAAACCATTCTCTCTTGTGAATAGCGTATGTGAAGATCTAGATATGCCGTCGGGGCTAGCCAAAAATTTTTCTGAAAAATTTGTGTCTGTTGAAACACTAAACTCTCAAGATCCTAAATAGAATAACGTTGTGTATCATAAGGAAGATGATAGATTTGTTATATATTTAGTTGTTAAAAACTATAATTTTAACAAACCCTCATACGACGATTTATACAGTGCTCGACAATCCGCAGCTGCGTTTAATGAACGGCATCCAGATAAGTCCACGTCCCATAGGTATGTCCTAGACCTTATAGCAAAATTTACTGAGACTGGATCTGTTTCGAATAGAAAACGTACTGAACCCAGAGTTTTAAATTAGCCCACTCAAATTGAGATATTAGGACATTTTGGTATAAACACCAGAAGTTCGCTCCGCAAAATTGCCGCCGCAACTGACATTTCATTAGGTTAAGTTCATAAAGTAGCAAAACTTCATAAATTTCATCCCTACCAAATGAAAATCTGCCGTGCGCTAAATGAATTGAATTTTGTGAACAAATGACTGGCATGATTAATAATAATAATGAAATATTCAAGAATACTTGCTTCAGTGATGAATGCACATTTTATTTAAACGGATTTGTAAATAGACACCACAGTATCCCGAAAAACTTAATGTGTGGGCAGGTATTTTAGGAGATTAAGTGATTGGACCTTTTTTCATTGAAGAAAATTTGAATGGTGCAGTGTATTTGGACATGTTGGAAAATGCTATTAATCCACTAATAACTGAAGCAGTTGAAAATCAACGTGATGCAGATAGTAATATACTAACTGATGAGGAACAACTATACTTTCAGCATGACGGTGCCCCTCCTCATTATGTTTTACCGGTTCGGCAGTGGTTGCAGAATACATTTCCCGGTAAATGGATAGGTCGAAGAGGAGCTATAGAGTGGCCAGCTAGGTCCCCCGACTTAACTCCCGTAGATTGTTTTCTGTGGGACCATTAAAAATCGGTTGTTTATACCCCTCAACCGCAAAGTATAGCCGAGCTCCGTCAACGAATAATTGAAGAATGTGGATCAATTCCAAGACATGTTTTCCAAAACGTCAGGGCACACGTTGAACAACGGTTATATTGTTGCTTAACCAACAATGGACAGCATTTTGAGCAGTTATTGAGATAATAACTTTCCATTTTATTTCCAATAATTATTTGTATTTTTAATACCGTAGTTTGGGGCGAAATTGATTTCGGGGGGCGAAATTGATAATTAGATCACGTTTTAACATTTTCAAATTTAGCGCCAATACGCAATAGCATAGATAAAAAATTTATATAGTAGTTGTCAATAGTGAAACAACCGGTAAGCCTGCTTGTTTGGTTGACGAGATTGTTCATGCTTTCCTTACAAAAAAGTGCCTAAACGGTTTAGTGCAAAATAAATAACTGTTGGTGGCTTCCAAGCTTTTATTGGTAGGTAGGAATTAGATAATAATAAAAAATTTTCTATAAAATGTATACTACTTTTGACGCTTTTGTGATGTAACCTAGTTAGATTAGGTTATGTGCATGTATAGCGTTGGGCGGGAATTTTAAAATCTATATGCAGGGGCGACTTTGATCGCTTTTTTAGATGATATTTTACTATTTAAAAGCGGTGCTTACTTATTTCATAATTTCAGGCCTCTGTACGATGGTACGTGTGTACAAGAGGAAATTAGGAGCTAGCAAATACAAAGACTATAACGCTGAAGCTATTGAAAATGCTTTAAAGAAAGTCATTGATGACGGTTGGAGCCTACGGGGGGGCGGCAAGAGAATTTAAAATTGCATACGGCACACTATATAATAAATACAATGGTCGACAGATCAGAAAAAATGGTGGCCAACCAATTTTTTCTAATAACGAAGAAAGTTCTCTTCTTAATGCGGCCAGTACTTGTGGTGAATGGGGTTTTCCCCTATATACGACTGATTTACGACAATTAGCTAAAAATTATTTAGATAGTCGCGGCCGTAATGTAGCGGGATGTAAGGATAACCTACCTGGAAATGATTGGGTGTATTCTTTGTTAAAACGACATAGCAACAAAATTACCTAAAAGCTTGCTGCAAATATTAAAAGGTCTAGAGCTTCTGTATCTAGACAAGTGATTGTTGATTATTTCAATAATTTACGCCAAACTGTAGAAGCTGTTCCAGCATCCAATATGTTCAACTACGGTGAAACTAATTTGCAGAATGATCCAGGAAATAAAAAGATGCTATTTCGTCGTGGTACGAAATACCCGGAAAGAGTTTGTAATTTTACAAAAAGTGCAACTTCCATTATGATGTATGGTTCAGCGTCGGGGGTTCTCTTGCCACCATACATATAAAGCTGAAAAAGTGTGGGTGCAATGGACGGAAAATGGTCCCAAGGGCCAACCATGCTGCAATAACAGATGCTGTGCAGCAGGTTCGCGCTACAATCGAACACACCATGGGTGGATAGATGCCCAAACATTTACGGATTGGTTCACTTCATCGTTTTTACCCCATGCTAAAAGACTAGAAGGCCGTAAAGTTTTAATGGGAGATAATTTATCGTCACACTTTACCGATGACGTCCTAAAATTATGTGAAGAAAATAATATCGCCTTCGTTTGTCTTCCTGCAAACTCATCACATCTGACTCAACCGTTAGATGTTGGGTTTTTTAGACCCTTTAAAATAGCTTGGAAATTCTTCTTAGCTAAATGGAAACAAGCACATCCTTCGGCGACATCTATCGATAAAAAGGATTTCCCATATTTGCTGTCAAAAACTCTAACTGAAATGGATAAAAAAGCTGAAGGAAACAAGGATGCCATTAAAAAAGATCTGATTGCCTCTTTTGTAGCCACTGGAATTGTACCTTTAGAACCAGAACGTGTTTTACATGTAATCCCAGGAGAAGAGAACGTAGATGACAATGCTGCTCACAATGTTTTAGTAAATTATCTACAACAACAAAGATTTACAGCTACACCATCTAGGCGAAACATAAAGAGACAAAGGCTTGATGTGGAACCAGGTAAAAGTGTGACTGCAAATAATAAAGACCCAGGCTCTGAGACCGAAGAAGAAGGCATAAATGAACCAATAACAAATGATAATTTTATGATGAGCCAATTGAAGATATAGCTGTAGAATTCTGCGTATACTGTAGAATGCTACACGAAATTAATAATATGTTAAGATAGGTAATTGTATACAGGGTTACAGACAAAATACAATACCAATAACCGCTTTCATAAGTAATATACTGGGTGACAAAACATTTATCGATAATCTGTTTGTCTAACAATATTTCTTGGACATGCAAAATGTAACACGCAGATTTCCAGGGAAAATTTTAATTTTAATTTATTCAGCCACGTAGCCAGAAGGGGGCTAATGTTTGTATATAGGCGAGCGAAGTAAGCAAAAAGGGCAAACCATTTTTTTAAGTGGGCCTGGCCAGTTTAGGCTCTATTTAAGAGCATCTGACAATTTTAGGATCAAATAAAAAAACTTTTTAGAAATAAAATTTAAAATTTAGGGAGCGTGTCCCCGTTTAAGACTTTTAAAATTGTCAACGGGTAAAATTATACTCAGAAAGAATAATAATAATAATGAACTAAAATGTTTTTTTGATAGGTATATGTTTTTGCCATCTAAAAGTAACTCTTTTTTTTAATTCTCGTTGAAACAAGGGGATATATCTATCATTTTTATATGAAACCCTCTGATATACTTTCAATGGAATTTCTTTTGGCTTTTACATGTCATATTCTGATTAGCTTAATCTCCAGTTAAATGTGTATTGTAGAAGCGGCCCTTTAATAGTTTACGTGATTGTTGTGAAAATCCAGTTTGTAAACTACACAGTTTGTTTTCTAAAGACTGTAACAATAAGGGTGTTCATTAGTGTATTAATTTAAATCATATCACGCACCATTCTTAAGAAGATTTTCATTGAGTCTGCATTTCAGATACTTAATGAATATTCGACGACAGAAACAAATGGAGGGAACTCGGGGAGGCCTACATCCAAAGATGGATTGAAGAAGGCTGAAAGAAGAAGAAGAAGAAGAAGAATGAATATTCAGTAACAAATCTTTTTCCGAAACGTTTTATAATTTATTATTATAATACACTCAACCTCATTTTGTCAACACTTCTAAAGATCCAGGTTAGGTACTGATTAAAAATTATTGAAATAAGTTTTATTTCATCTATTTATTTCATGATAATCATCTGCACAAGCTTTATCAAAAAACAAATTATGATAGCTGAGAGTGGTCGCATTGTTATATATTTAGGAAAGCGTATAACTGTTACTTAATGTTTAGTAATATATGATCTCCTGTGTGTTCCAGATTTCTGTGATGTCTCGCTGCGGAGGGAATGAGATAAGAAGAGCCATTTATCTTGAAAAAATTAGTTACACCAAACCTGGCAGAAGGAATTAATTGGGACGGGCGGGACACAAAACACCCGGTGCAACATTACAAAAAGCTAATTGCATCCATGCTGGAAGTATTAGAAGAGAATCCATTGTTGGACAAACCAACATCCAACCAACTAGAAAATTTATTTTCCAGATTTATTTCTACTGTAAATGTCGTTTTTTCATGATTACTATGAAAAATTATTTTAGTGTTAATTCTTTCATCTACACAACGTTTCAAAAATACAAGTGTAGAAAATATATATGAGAATATTTTCTAGATCTTCCATAACTATGTTAGCAATGATAGCTGACAGTGGTTAGCTCATCTTAGATAAAAAAATGTAGGTGTAGACATAAATCAAGGGATTTTATGAATTATAGAGGAAGGGGTGTAAAATCCTTTAATTTTTCCATCGGTTTTGTAATAGATAATAAATTTTTTGTGTAAAATTGATTTAACTTTATGGTGACACATTTAGTATGTGCAATGTTATGTATTGTTAACTCTTATAGTACTACTAAAGGTATACTCAAGCATTTAGATTTATTCAGGCATCAGCTAGCTTGTCTAAATGGTCATATAATTCTGAATTTGTGTTGTTTATTCTTCCAAATTATTAGTTTATTAGAAAAATTGTTATTGACTTAACACAAGTTTCGAATAATGAAATATATGGTATAAAATGTAACCAAAGTTTAACTAAACTGTTTAATCGGGAAGTTGCTTAATAAGTGTTGTGTTTATATCCTTTCTATCAAAAAACATTGTTTAAAAATTTTAATAAATTTGTATGAATTTATTGTGTGATATGTATTATAGGTACCTTAGAAATCCCGTTCCGAGAATATTTTTTATTTAATATTTCTAACGTCATATAAACATACTTTTAACGCTTTGAAAACATTTAGTAAACGTATTTATAACCTAATTTTAATTTCACTTAGACCTAAAATAAACGTTCTATAAAGGTACTTTGACGGTTTTTAAAACGTTCACTAAACGAATTTGAAACCTGAACCGAACGTTTCATAAACCAATATTAAACATATCTAAAGCATTTAGAAAACCTTGTCTAAGCGACTGGAAACGGACTTGGAAACTTTTAGTAAGCGCGTGTAAGATGCAAACTCAACATCACACAAACCTGTATTAAACGTATTTAAAGCATACACAGCACCCTTTCTAAAGGTTTAATAAACGTAGTTTTAGGATTTTAAAATGTTCCGAAACGCTTGTAAAACATAAATTCAACTACATATAGAGCTATATTAAACGTATTTCAAGCATTTACAAAACCTTGTAAATATAAAATTTAAAAACGTTCAACAAACCATTTAGAAACGTTTTTTTAGTTAAATAAAAGTTTAAAACTAAACCAGAAACACATGCTTTAAATACATTTACTAAACATATGTAAAAATACGTTTCAAAGTAAACGTATTACAAGCGCATTATATACATTGAGCATCTCCAGCTTGGTTTAGAAAATAACGTTTTAAAAACTATATTTCAACGGACAACTTGTAACGAAGCGTTACTATTTTTTATGTTTATTTTGATATTTAGGTCTCCGTTTAATTTGTCTACATGCCGTTAACCGTTTACAAGTTTATTAGTTTGATTTTGGGTTATTATACTGTGTACCGACCGATGTATTTTCGGAATGCACCCCGTATTATTTGCATATTCACCGAAACATGTCAATGTAATTACTAACCGTTGATTTAATTTCATAGCCGCTTAAAGTAATTTGTTTATTATGTGCCGTAACACCACATGTTGCATTTCTGGTTTATTTTGTTACCCTTATCAGAGTCTGTTTTAGTTAGATATCATTATGGGAAGAAGTTCAAGCACCGTTTATTTTTATTTGCTTTCATTTTGTGAGTGTTACCGATTTATATAAATGCATTTACGTGCCGTTAAATTTATATTTAGAACCGAATAAGGTAATTTATTTATTGTACGCCGTTTGGCAATATTATAAATTTATGTTTTGGTTTGTTAGCAGGAATAGCTTCCGTTTTATTTTGTACCGATTATTAGAGTTATGTTTGATTACCGGTAGCATTTTTATATGATTATTTGACTGTACTAATCACGTCCGAAACCCATAATTTAGTTTATTTGATTTGCATTTGCGC
>JABXWE010017864.1:0-37922 GCA_014611495.1 Limonius californicus | reverse complement strand
CCCCCCCCCTCGCAACTGTTAACGACGTAGGGAATTCATTAGTGGAAATGTGGGATAATTTTGAACAAGAGCAGTTAAGTGTGTTAATTTGTTGTTTCAATTGCGTCTAGTGCTTTTTATATTTCTTGTTTGGGCACTGTATCAAAGGCTCCGGTTCAGTAAATATCAAATATCATATCATCAATAAATCAAAAACCGTACTGGAGGCCTTTTATATTTTTATCGTGCCATAAATAGCTTCCAATTCTTAGGGCTATTTTTGCACCATAGTTCTTTTTGATACCCAAATTTTAGAAACTCTTTTATTTTCAAAATTTGTACGCCTACCATATAAGTTTAATGCTCAAAGGCTATTAAATAACTTATGAGTTAAGGGATTTTCAGTTAATAGACAGTAAAATAGGAACTTCAAGAAAGAGTAAGTGTTAATTTTAAATTTAAAAAGTTGGGCAAAAATTGCTTTATTTGTATTAGTAGTTGTAGGTCTTCCTCGGCGATTGAAGCTCTTGTGTTTATTAAGCTGTTTAGGTAGGTACTTGAATTAGGAGTTTTGAATATGTGAATTTCAAAATGATTCAAACTATAGCCAAGTTGGTCGCTGATTTGAGAAAGTTTTTCATAAGTAATCGGATAATATTCAATCCTGCAAGAACTCCATTTGCTATAGGTAATTTGAGGATACACAGGTACAACTGTCACTCAGAATAATCTAATATTTAAAGACTTTACGGTAAACCCTTAATACCCCAAGTTAAAGTGTAAAATGGTCAAAGATTGTAGTATGGTCCATGATTAGTACTATTCCCGTGTATACACATACTTAAAAAGATAAACCTTTGTTTGATAAAGAAGAATCAAAATTATATAGTACTTTATCTATAAAAAAGGTTTAGAACTATCAAATTATGTAGTTCGAATACAACTAGTTGACGTTTCGATTCCTAAATTAATTCTTGCGGCCCTTATCACTGAAAGATTTCTAGAAGTTGATATAAAGGAAGAAGTAACATGTATGCCCGCTAATTGCTCATTTTCGCGTTTCCAGTCAAAGCTTTGAAGTCGTCTTTTATTGGGCATAACTGCATTCTACTCCGCTAGTTCTTTGAATGAAACACTATGCCCCATTACGACTTTCATCTATATACACCCTTTTCAATTTTAAAATGCCACCAGCAATCTTCGATAATAATATACAGGGTGGATCAGAAATAGGTACAAATATTTAAACCAGTAAAAGATTGGCACAAGTAGAATTCAACGGTACTATTCAATTTTCAAAAATCATTGTTTATTTTTTGAATTCAAAAAAATAAAATTTCGTTTGAGAACTGCTGATGATAAATAGAAAATGCATTTAAGTTGTAGAAGGTTATTACCTAATTGTAAAGTAAATCCAAAGTGGCAAACACATAAAAACTTGTCTGGCTTGTGATAACAACAACAGACTGAATAGAAATTACTGACCTGACTAATAGTATTGGTTTGTGGCAGGTGATATGAAATTTTTTGCACCTCCATCTTACTCTCCTTTGCATAACATGTCTTTGAACTAAAATTTTTGTTATTATCCTGCGGTACTCGAACAATTTTGGGTCAAATTTTCAAATATTATTTTCTCATATCTTAAGGGTCTCATTGCCAAAGAAACGTTTTTTTTTTTAGTTTGTATGTATGTAATCTACCATCGGATTTAATATTTGTGCCTATTTCTGATATACTCTGTATAATGTTAGGAAACGTTCATTAGTTATCCTGTGGATTTGGAATTTAGATTGATACTAAGAGATTAAGCTATTTTCGGACAATTTATTCAGCGATGAACATTTCATTAATATGATGACCACAATAATTTAAAATGATAAAATTCCATATAAGAAATAGAAATTGCGAATAAAACCTAAAATAATATCAAATCAAAAATATATGTTGTAGATGAATATAAAATATATATTTTTAGTTCTCATAGTTCTCAATAAATTTTTATAGAATAAGTAGCCGAGCCTGGAATGAATGAATATAAAGAGCAATCGAATAAAGAAATAAATTAGAGCAGGTTTTGCATTGAAAAACATATGTCGTAACTCCATGGTTACGTATTCGTGTGGCTAACTTCAGACTACTAAATATGATTAAAAATGTAATAACTTCGCGAAATACTGGCATGCACCAACAACTTACTGGCCATGACGCAAATAAGCCTCACCCACAAATGCTTTTTGTAATACTGTAAAAAGCATTATTGTAATGTTATTAAATTTTTACGTTTCAATGTTTCGATATTGACATTTCATAACGTAATATTATTCAGCCGCATGAAGTTAGTCACACGAATAAATAACCATAGAGTTACGTTTTTAAATACATGGGTCGCATAGGGTCTTTAGAGATTACCATAGACTTGGTTTTCTCTGTGAATATGATCATGTTGAAACTTTCAGCTGCTCTTTTAAATCTAAATAGGAGACGTTGTAAGTCGTCTTCGTTCTCTGCTATTAATGTATTATCGTCAGCGTAACATAGGATTTCCAGAGATTTGTCTGCCATTTGGTAACTTGCGCCCACTTCTTTAACTCCAATGATTATTTCGTTCTTTATTATGTGGAACAGTGTCGGGCTTAGGTTGTCCCCGTGTCGGATTCCGACCCTGACGCCTATTTCCTTTGTTAGAATTTGGTTGGGTATGATTTGTGTTTTGCTGTTTTTATTTTTTACTTTTATATTTCTAATATATTTCTTATTTACCCCGTCATGACGCAAAATATTAATGATATCAGGTTGTCGTATTCCGATAAATGTTTGTTTTAGGTCTACCAAACAGACGAATAGAGGTTTGTCAAATTCGTTAGAGCTCAGCGGTGTTATTCCTCGATAGTTTTTTGGTTCTTTTTTGTACCTTTTTTAAATATAGGGACAGTTACACTCGTTCTCCATTCTTCTGGAATTTTCCCTACTTGTACGATTTTCTGTAGGAGCTTCGTTATTTCTTCTATAATCGTTATTCTTCATTTTTTATCATTTCATGACTGATGTCTTCTTCTCCTGGTTCTTTTCTGTTTTTTAGTTTTTTTCACTGTCATGAGCACTTCGTCTAATGTTATTGCATTACAATGGGTTGTTTCAATGTTCGTTTCTGCTGTTTCTTCTTCGTGATCTTCTTCCTGGTCGGTTTCGTCTTCAGTCTGGTTTTTATATATTTCTGTAAAACATGTTGTTCATTTTCTGTGGTAATTGTGGTTACTTGCGTCTCCTCGTTCATTGGCCTTTTTGTGTTCCTAAGCATTTTCCAAATCTTTTTCTGTCCTCCATATAAGTCGTGTTCCATTTCTGTTGAGAATTTCTCCCAGTATTGCTCTTTGAGTTCCTTAATTGCTTGGTTTACTCGATTTCGGACTTCTTTATAGTTATCGTATTCATCAGGTGTCTTCTCGTTTCTGTATTTTATGTACGCTTTCTGCTTTTCTTTACAACTTCTTGATCCATGGTTTGTTGTTTCTTTTGCCATTTATCGTCCTTGTTCCTATTGCTTCAGTTGCGCTTGAGATTATGTTTTATTTGATTTTTCCCCAAGCCTGATTTACATTATCCTGTTCTGTGATAGTGTTACTGGGGATTTTTTCTTTTAATCTCTGTTAATATAGTGTTATCCTGCTTTCGTTTTTAAAGGAATGGATGTTGAATTTCAATATATATTCTGCAGGTTCAGAATTTTAGTCCTGTTATTATTAGTTATGTAAGCACTATTGTTGCCAGTGGGGGTTAAGAAGATTCACCGATCGTGTGTGCACAAAATTCTTATATTATTATGTAATAGCATAGGCAAATAAACACAGTGTTTATTTGCTTATGGTATTAGGTCTCGGCGTGCATAGTAAACGGCAGAAGAAAATTTATTATTATTTTTCTTCTCTCAACCTTATGGATACTTTTTGTACAAATGCACAGGATCTCCTCTCGGCACTGTTTATTTTATTGGTCATGCATTTTTATGACATGTTTCAAGAATTGTTAGTTTCTGTAGTTCGATATAAGTAGGCTTCGGTAGATAAAGAATGTTATGTGAGATGACAGGCATTGTGACTCTTGGGATCATTTCAATCTTATGTTATTTCTAGATTTATTTAATTTCTTCTACCACTTCCTGGTATTATTAATTTTTTCGTGGCACTTACTTATGAGATTATACAGGCAATTTTTCTTTTTAGTATACATTGTAGATGTAAAAACAACGCTTCAATTACGCCTATTATGAAGACAACCAACTAGACCGAAAACTAAAAAAAAAACAGAAGCATACAGAAACGTCACTGTAGTTGTAAATTATTTTAGTATGAAGGTTATTGTTCGATGCTGTGTTTACAAATAAGTAAATCAAAATGAGTGGAACAACAACGACGATTATTATTGTAAAACATTAAATATCAATATCAGAAAACGGAAATGAAAATAAAAACAACAGTTACAACAAGTATTTGAAATGGCCCACCTTGTACTTCTAAACAATAACCTAAACGGTGTTGAAAAACACGCACAGCATTCGCGAGAAACTCAGGATGCAAGCTACGGTACAGTACGTATACGATCTTTCAATTCATCAATACTTTGTATTGGAATATTTGTGTAAATTTTTGATTTCAGATATCCCCAAGCAAAGAAGTCATTAGGCGACAAATCTGCAAAACGCGGGGGTCACGGTATAGGACCGAATCTTCTTATCCAACGTCTTGGAAACCTGTCGGTTAGAAAGTTTCTTATAGCATTCGTGGAATGCGGAGGGGCTCCATCCATCTGAAACTACGGGTCATCGATGTTTAAGTTATCTATTACCGGAATGATGTCGTTCCTTAATAGCTCTAAACATTTGGCTATATTGAGATTACCATCAATAAAATATGAACCGATAAGCTTATTTCAACTATTCCTAGCCATACGTTAACTTTCCCAGTGTATTGACTGTGAGTTAAGTTTTGTAAACGGCAGTTTCTGCGGGACCAATATCTAAGAAATAAGTTTATCAGGATACTGGATGGTGGATAGATGAGGAATTATAATACACCGAAAATTTTGTAAATTGACTTCTCCATTTATTGTGAAAGTTGCTACATCACAAAAAACTCTTATTTAAAATGTTTTCATGTTCAGGTATTAGAAACGTTAAAATGTGAACCTATATCCCATAGTGATACTATGGGGTTTTCTTCAACGTAGCATAAAATATTTAATTTCATTTCTTCGGTTAAAACGTGATTACTTTTAGTTCTTATTTTATGGGAATTTACTACGCATCCCTCTCATTTAAATTTTCTAACAATTGTTTGTGTGGTTGGAATACAAGGAATAGAACTTTCTGGATATTTTACTGAACATAAGTCTCTCACAGTTCTTAAGCTGTTAGCATTGTGATACCACATTGGAATTTTCACTTTTTCGTCTTTACTGTACATGGTTGTATAAAAAACGCAATAAGACACTAAATAAAGACTAATTTTATTTTTAACAATGAATTAATTTGATTGTTTTGGCCACAGCATGCTTTTGTTTTTTTACAAAAATTGTAATTCGGAAAATGTATTTTCTGTGTAGTTGGTTGCCTATATAATAGGCATAATTGATACGTTCTTTTTAAAAGTATACATAGACAATTACATGTACAATGTATACTAAAAAGAAAAATTCGTATAAAATATCTTATTATATAAAATTCTGTTACATGCAGAAATATCGATGTGGTACGTTTTATATTATGTTAGAATATGTAATAATATAATGGCTATGGTATTTATTGGTATGTTTTTGTAATTACACTACTATTCCGTAATAGTTTAAAATCTATAGATGTCGATTCTATAAATTTTAATAAGTATATACTAAATACCTGGAGATAATACTTTATTGCAAGAATAAATTGCTTGTCGAGCATCTGCCTGGCGAGCAATCCGCGTGGTGAGCAAAATAGTTGTTGAGCAAACGGTGGTGGGCAAGTGGGTGGACACCAACCCCAGGTTTACATTAACATAGATTTTACTGAGTTTAGCAGAGAAATGTCGGAAATAATACCAATTTTCTAGTTTAAAAACATTTTTATATAGAGTTTTTAATTCCCAATACGTTGTAGCAAATATTGAAACGAACACCTGAATATTTACGTTTAGCACTTGGTGCGTACAGCTAAAAACTACCAAAGATTACGTGTATTTCCTATTCTAGATACATTACAAATATTGAAGTAAGTAAAACAATACGTATTTGTAACAACTGCAAACTAATTAGAATGACGAGAGAGATTCCACGTTAAATTATGGTTTAATGAAGACGGCCCAACTAAGCGTGGGTGCTGCGTTATATCAATATCAACGACGCTTTGTTATTAATCTTCGCTGTAAATTTTCGTAGATTTTCCAATACTGAAGAGTTTTGCTTACGAGCTACATCTGCCAGTACGCGGGCTATTATTTAGTGGGCCTGATAAATTCGTGGGTGTAATCAAATTCTATTACAATGGGGATGCTTCTTCTACCTACACTTATTTTCTATGTTTTGGAGTAGGCGGATGCAGATGAAAGATCAGTTACTCTTAACTTATTAATTATGATATTCCTACGCTAACGGGCTCGGATTTCGGCAATTTGAAGTGCAAATGCGATTTCATAATTTAAAAAATAGTTATTGGTTGGTTCAAGTGGTAACGTTTATAGAAGTTGCATTTATCACATCCAACTTGAGCAAGGAAATCGAGCAGTTCATGTGCGAACGAGATAAGAGAAGGATCGATAGTCATGGTTTCTGTTAATCTCGTAATGTGTGCACTAGTCCGCCTGAGCCGTCTTGATCTGAACAATCGTTTGGCAACAAATTACTCCATAATCCCGTGTTTAGAAGCACGAGGGAATACGGTTTTACAGCTCTGTAATACGCTTTTTTGGGAAAGTTGTTCTTCCAGCTTTTCTGCCATCGTTTTTGTTGAATTTCTTAGAATGATGGTATGAATCGAGAAAAGGAAAATTAGAGATGAATGCTATTGTTAAATGTGTTAGCTGTTCTGTGATAAATCATATAAATTAGATACGGGTAACAGGTTTTGTTAAGGTTTTTTCGGAAAGATGGTGTTTCGGACAAAAGGAAAATGTTTGTAACTGATTCATTTCGAGAACAACTAAATAGCGAGTAATTAGAAAGTTTGTTTGTCAGTCTAATAATAGATATGTTGGTACCTGGTTGCATGGACGCTCGTTAAAAGGAGTGTTACCTTGAAGATAGACACAAATAAGACTATAAATAAAATATTTAGTAATATTGAAACAAATATGTAGACTTTTCTGCGTATGAAATAGATTGTGCTTTGCCATGGCAATAATTTTATTTTGAGCGTGCAATCTACAAAAGTCAATAGTTTCTAATCTTCTTGGCCTATTTTTTAAACGCCACAACATCCTTAGTTTTTATTTTATTTAAATATAAATCATTTCACTTTTCTAATACCATATAACTGTAATTTGTAACGAATGACATACATTGTACGTAAATTACTGATTACAGTAATGTAGATTACCACATTTAGTAATACTTTTATAAAAACTTAGCTACTGGAGTTCTCTGGCCGTATGATAATCTTTATGCTAACCTTAGACTCAGTGGCACTAATTTTTAATAGCCAAAGCCTGTTATTATTGACATTACATTTTGCTAAAATACCTGTTTCTCAGTAGTGCATGTTATTCAAGCCTTATTTCTACATAATCTGTTACATCCTAGTGAAAAACCATAAATCACCATCCAGTTCGAAATGAAACGGCACTGAAATCGCTGAAACCAACCCTGTTCTTTTCACGCAGAAGGGGACGCGTCCCCATAAACTCAATATATTATATGGAATTTTATTGCCTTGTACGGTGGGTGTTAGCAATAATGCTCTATGCAACCGGTAAATTGATTCGGTTATGCTGGTTACGGTCGTAAACTATACGGTCAAAGAAGACGAAACTTGCTATATCCTCGTTAATTTTATTGTTTTGCGTTTATATGTCATTACAAGCGTTTATTGCTACATTATTACAAATTAACTTGGGTTATTTACAAATTGTTGCTGGCGTTAAATGCAACAAAAATAATAGGAACGAGGCCACCAGGAATATTTTTGTAAATTGCCCACTTATTTTCCTACACCTTAAACATTGGAAGTACTAAGTATTAATGGCAATAAAAATATCGTTACTATTACAATAAAGAACTTTCTTATACTCTTCGTGATTTACAAGTAATGGTGTAGCATAACAATCTAAAAATCATATATACCAAAATTGAATTAAATTACCACATAGTGTTTTGTCTGCCTGTAATTAGTTATCATTGAAACTAACTAGGGAATAAGCGCCATAAAGCCATAAAGAGTGCAAAGATATTATTTTCTGTAGTTCTCCACCACTGACTGCTGAAAAACGGATACGGAAGGGATGAAAGGGAGCTTGTTTGCACTTCAAAGCTATCTGTCAATCTCTCCGTGTAGATTATGTTGTATAAAGACAGGAGGAACAACTTGTCTGTTCAATATAACAAGGAGATTGTACAGCATTTTCATAAACGTCAAAATAGATTTAAAAATCTTCACGATCTTTTGAAATTGATACTGATACGGAACATCCGCCAGTTAAATTTCTTATTAAAGTATTGATAACTTGCCTATGCATACTGTGCATTATTAATAATTCTCATACTTATCTAAGTGCGCTACATACAAATATTATATTAGTAACATTGTTTAATGCCAGTGCTTAAACAATTCCAAATTATATTTGCAGGTAGTTTCAATTCCAGAACAACAGTAGACAACCTATCGGAAAATCGGTAAAATATATGGATGGATTATTCAGAATGGACTTTTCCATGGCCGCCACAATCACTGGAGCTGACCCTTCTAGGTTGTGTTCTGTGGGATTGAATAACAACCAAGGATTCCCACCATGGAAACTGTAGCAACTACCAAGAATATTCCTCACACTATAACCGTGGTTTTATCATGCCCAACATTGCATTCTACAAAACAGAGATCACTTCGAACCTTTACTTTAAATATTTTCAAGCTAATTTTATTGTAAAATTTAGTACCACCATATCGGAGTATGAAAAGTGCGAAGAACGCTGTTTCGGAGCTGCCGTATTGGGGCCGGTTGTATTGGCGCGGAAATATTTGGGCGCTGCGCCGTTCTCATTTTATTATAATAACACAATTATATTTATTTTCACTTGTTTGTTTGTAAATAGATGACGCAGTCATCCAGCTAAACATTATGCTAAAAATACAAAGTGATTTTTTAAAAAGTCAATTGCAGCAAGCCTAGAAAAAAAGCTATTCCGTCTGCAGTCAGCTGTAATGAGCTTTGAATGACATTTACCTGTATGTCAAACTGTGTGACAGTTCAGGTAGTTAAAAATTTTGGCCCAACAAAATGTGAAAATGAACAAGTATTTAGTTGCAACTGATTTGTAATTTATTAAGTTAAGTAAATTACAGGTTTTTCGTCGAGATTTCAGCTATGCTGTTACAATTTTTATATTTTCAGATTCTAAAGCTTAATATAGACGGGACAATCCCTAGGCTACTGCAATTGACTTTTTAAAAAATCACTTTGTAGCAGTACAACAAGCCACTCCCCCCACCCTCAGCAGAAAAAATAACATCAACATCCCTCTAGAAGTTAAACAACTAGTGGCCCAAAAACGTAAAGACAAAGCTTAGTGGCATAGAACTCACCGTCCGTCAGACAATACGAGACTCGAAAAATCTACGCAACCACTTAAAAGCTAAACTCAAGAAACTAAGAGACGACTCAAAAAAGGCTATATATCAAACCTAAATAGATACGTTAACTCAATCTGGAAACTAGTTAAATCCTCCGTAAAGTCTGAAGTTACATCTTCACCCATACGTAAACTACCTCCAGCACTAGGGTGGACCAAAGGTGATAAAGAAAAAGCAGATCTGTTTGCTTACCACCTCTCTGAAGTATTTCAACCACACGAAGATACAATCGACGACCCAGTCCCAGAAACCCCAACACTATCAGAAGTACCTACTTTCCACGCCCATACTGACTGTTACTCACAAGACATTAAAGCTGAGATACAACGACTAAACCTCAAGAAACCACCAGGACTGGGTCAAATCATACTGCTCATCATCATCAATGCTGAGTGAACTCCCAAAAAAGGGAATCGTATTATTAAACCACATATTTAACACTCATGTAATAAACACTGCTTTAGAGGAAAAAGCCTACTGCACGGCCATTCTGCTCGACGTTAGCCAGGCCTTCGATAAGGTTTGGCACAATGAACTCGTACAAAAAATACAAGAAACCTTACCAGTTCAATTTCATAAACTATTAGAATCCTACTTAACCAACGGACAATGTAGAACGCGAGTCCAAGGCGAAGCTTCAGCACTATTCTCAATACACTAAGGAGTATCTCAGGAAAGTGTCCTGGGACCTTTCTTATATCTAATATATACTTCTGATTTCCCAACCATGCGTATCACGAGTAAGGGTACTTTTGTCGATGACACAATCATACTAGCGAGACACAACAACGCAAACATCGCATCACTCCAAGTTCAAAACCACCTAAATCAACTTGAAGACTGGCTCAAGAAATGGAAAACAAAAGTTAATGAATCAAAATCAAGACATGTGACATTCACCTTGCGAAAAGGGCAGTACCCTCCAATCTACTTAAACCACATTAAGATACCCCAGTCTACTACTATGAAATACTTGGGACTACATCAACAACAACAAAAAAAAAAGAAACAAATAGAACTAAGATATAAAAACCTGCATTGGCTATTTGGACGAACATCACTCCGACTAATGGACAACAAGCTTCTTGTATACAAAATCATCATCAAACCCATATGGACCTATGAAGTGGAACTTTGGGGCTGCGCCAGCACATTAACCATCGCCATTATGCAAAGATTTTAAGAATAATTACCAACTCGCCGTGGTATATAACAATCCAAACACTACATAATGGAGATCTTTGTATTCCGCTCTTAACAAAAGTCATCCGTGATAGAACAACACGAAAACACGTTGAAAAAATTATAGCACACAACAACCCCCTGCTAAATGAGCTTCCACATCACCAGGTCACCAGAAGACTCAAAAGACATCGGCCCACTGATATGAACTAAGGAGGACCCTCATTGGAGGGACCCTCATCCTGTCATTTCTGAATACCTCAAATTAGCTTATAGAATATCATATGTATTCTGATTACTGATACAATGTTATAAAAAAAACTTGTTACTTTGTATGTATCTGTGTTAGGGTTCAGTCAACGGTTGGGAAACAATATTTGCTAGCAGATGAACCTATTGTAAATATTATGTGGATGATGGTTATCAGGTTATAGAACTGAAATTGAATACCTTCGTGGTATAGCTCACAATTGTTTAATGGACTCGGAACCTTTGTAACTGTAGGTGCTTCATTATAAGACTACATTTTTATAAATTTTTATTGCAATAAAATGTAAATATGTTCAATTTCGAATTTAGTTTTCTTTTACGTGAACTTTCGAATAAACCATATTTGAAGAATTTTGTACTAACTTTTAACAATTTGGGAACATGAAAGCTTTTATTAAAATGTACTAGCTATATTGGGGACAGTTCCTAACCGGGAACTGGGGGCCCTAATATCCTGGTGGTAAAACGGCCGGCACCAAAGCGCGTTGGTGCCAAAGCAGTGGTGCACAAATGTCACGTACCGGGAAGGCAGGTTTAAAACAAACCAGTAATGTAAGACCTATAACATTAAAAACATGTTTAGTTCTTACTATTCGAAGTACATATATGTAGAAAAGAAAAATATAGTAACATTATAAAAAAGTACTAGTTGCAATTTACAAATGTATTCTATGTTTTCTTTATAAGTTTTTCAGTAAGTGATTGTCAGATTTATTACAAAAAAAGTTTTGCTAAATAATTCGTTTAAAATATAGATTTCAGAGGAAGATTTTCTACTCCTTTTACCTACTCTTCAATGAACTCGCATTTGTTTTTATTTAAAGAAATATTTCTAAATAACCTACAGAGGTACAATCAGTATAAAATTCATACTTGTAGCAGTTATGTTTCAACAATAAAAATATTTATTTATATTTATTGTGTGACCTTCGGCCGCTTTTATTGAATGCACCCTGTATGTGCGACGTTTATTTTTATTGAACGTATCCTGTATGCGCGACGTTGACATATCTTTCTGAAAATGCAGCATTAATCCGAGTCTTGACATTGTTAAGTGCGGGGAAAAGACGGAAGTCAGGCTCCAGCTCTCGCCTTGAGTGTTACGCAGATTTAAAATTACCCTTGTACGTCCGAATCAGTGTAATTTACCGATAGGTAATTACTTTCGCTTTCTACGGTACCATTTACGGTACGTCCGAAAAAGGGGAATATTAGGTTTCTCAACAATTCCGAAAATATCGCTTAAAGTACCGATTTGAGAAATTTCGTCGTATGACGCAATATTGAGAAATCTGCCAAACGCATGTGGTTTCGAGAGAAGTAACTGTAAAAACTCCACCAGACACCTAAGGACTGACTCAAGCTTTAAGCCCCACTGAAGGGCCAATTTGTCATCGAAAAAGGTAAATTTTCAAAACCTTTGTTAGCCACGCTTCAGTTGTTCTCTTTAGTTTACTGAGGGGAGGTCCCCCTGTGACAACGCCGTTCATTGTGCAATCCTGTGAAATCAGTTTATATTTTGTATGTTTTATTCGAAGAACTTTAGCGGTATAAGAAAATACTGCGTGTACAAGGCCCTTTTGCAGTATCTTGTATTCGGGTATTATTAATTTAACTTTTTTTTAGTATTAAGATTGTTCGTTTCAAACTGTGTTTGTTTTTTTAAATAATGTTTATCTTTGTTCCTTACCACATTATAATCATTTAACCATTTTGCTCGTATCTGGATCGCTTCTTTAATTTAATGAAGTGCCTCATTAAACCTAAGTCTTATTTATTTTGATCTTTTTTAAAAGTAATGTGAAGATGCACACTTTTTTTATTAGGAACAAATTGCGTGAAAAGGTAAGTTCCATCACGCACAGCCCCCTCCCCTCCCCCTAAGCTATGCTAGTGCATGCCGTCGTTTATATGTCAGAATTCCATTTAAACCCGTGGCATATGCTAAAGGCCAAGGTACTAACTTCTGTCTTGATGCACCCTGTATTTGTAAACTGACCATCATTATAAAACCCAATATACGTACTTATAGAAAACGGATAACAAACATGCTTATTCGTTTAAAAATCAGATCAGTGGTCATCTCCTCAAAAATCAATATTTTGAAATATTACAGATAAATGTGTGTGTGCGTGGATATTTTATTATTTATAAAAAAATATTGTTGGTCTGAATAGATTTTCGGTAATCTGTTAAAACACTAAAGTTTGTAAAAATAAGTTTCCAAGGACATATATTATTAGAAGGCGATTCTATGTAATAAATGGAAAATAATACTTAATAGGTTATTTTCTTTTTTAGTTTTAAGTATTACATATTTCTTTTGAGTAAGGGTAGAAATAACTGCAAATGTAGAAAGGTGGCTACATTGTTAGTTTACCTAACGAATTTGATTTATGTTTATTTTCAATCAATTGTAATTGCGTCAACATTAAGTGATTAGCTAAAAGTATCTAACTGAACAATTGGGTTATGCCCTTGTTTGGCAGCATCTTTAAAAAATAATAAACACGCTGCACGGAGACGTCCTTGTCAAAATAATGTTTCGTTATTAATAAATATATTTTTAATGTATATCCTTGTATTTTTGTTTGTGACATTCCTGTAATTGGGCTCTTTTTTAATTTTAAACGAAACCTTTGTGACTGTTCATAATTATACAGGCTGTCATTTGAAAGTTCTTAATATTTTAAGTCTCTGTATTTATTGTTTTACGTATCTTATATTTTTCTACATACCCATGAATTTCATTAAAATGAGTGATGTGGAGGTTCAAATGAATAACCCATTGAGCTAAAGAAAAGTTGGGGCAGGTGGAAGGGATACGATAATACTACACAGATAGAATGCGTTAAAACCGAAGGAAAATAGGAAACATGAAGCAAGTACATGAAGCAGAAGAATGTTTACAAAGTCTCTACTACCACTTTTTTATTAATTTTACCAATCAGAAAAGATCGAACTGTCATACCACAATAATCATGGATTAACTCAATGTTTCCGTTTTTAATTTAAAATGCCAAATTCTATTGAGGCAGCTTCTGAAAAGGAAAAATGTCTCCAATAAGCCACCCCCGCATTTCCCAAGATAAACTGTATCAGTTACAAAACCCCACGTGATCAAAGGATCGTAGGTGGCCACGGTAGTGTACGAGGGGGCGATCGCAATGAGGCAGAAGACAAATGAATACGTCATACGATCGATGCGTCATCTATTGTCCGGAATCCCCCGCGGCATATTCGTCTGTCGTTTGTTGTGCATGATGCACTCGTCACGCTCACGCTTACGGCTTACGAGCCCCGTTGCCTCGGTTTTATATTAACTCATAAAAGCAATAATAGAGTGCCTATATTAGAATGGACCTGACGAGGCATGCTATTCGTTTTAATTTCAGCGTAAATACTCTTTATAAGAAATACTCCTTGTAGGTTATAAACTGAAACCTCAACTTGTGTTTTTGTAAACATCAAGATAAAATTTGCATGGTGCTAAAGATAAGTCGAATTGTATACGAGCTGTTTATCATAGATATTGTAAAAAAGATCATAAAATGTGCTTGTGCTAAACAGACGGCCAATGTACATGGTAGAATTAGTCAATCACTCACAAGGAATTGTAACTATGGATATGTTAAAAATATAATGTCCCTCTACTAGGCACCCGTATGATTCTTTGTTATATGCTTCACCTCAAGATTAAAGGTAGAACTGCGAACTGAACTACCATCAGACTTATGTATACTCCAGCGCATAAGCCGCTATAGTCAGGTTGCATATCACACTAAAAAATTATTACGCAGTATTGTTTTAGATATCGGCGGTGGGTCACAAATAGAGAGAATTCTATATAAACATGAAATATGGAGAGGATTTGCTAGTGCGAATTTGTAATGAAACGGTGTCGAAAAGTTCGGAATTGAAGCAACATCACGCCAGTTTAATTTAATAAATCATTTACATTTACTATATTGTACAATCGTAATTCGTATGGGCGTGGTAGAGACTTGTGTCAGAGTTTTCAGGTCGCGCTAGCGCCTCTGACTTGACTTAACGACTACCACCGCAGTGGTACCCGAGGCCGACGGTTTTGACGTGCCCTCCGAAGCACAGCCGATCGCTGATGTTGTACCACTAAACGGGTCACCCACTCTAGTAGTGAACCGGGCCTGCGTTGCTTAACTTTGGTAACTGTTTGCCGGCACCAGCAGCGTTTGGCTATGCGACCGACATATGTTGTACAATATACGTATAAGTACTAGCAGTAGTACTAGCAGGTTTAATGGCCTTCGTAGATTTTCATAAGGCCTTCGACTCTGAAGAGCTAGATAGCATAATAGAAGCCCTGAATGATAGCTGCATTGATAGTCGCTATACAAAACTTATATACAATATATACAAAAATGCAACAGCAACAATAAAACTGCATGACACCAGTAGACCCATAAAAATAGAACGTGGCATCAGACCAGGGGATACCCTATCGCCCAAACTCTTCATTACAGCATTAGAATATGCTTTCAAGAAGCTTGACTGGGAAAGCAGGAGTATAACAATAGATGGGGAATATCTCAATCATCTTCGTTTCGCAGAAGATGTGGTCCTAATAACTAACAAATTAGATGAAATAAAAGAAATGTTAAATGAACTTGATATAACATGCCCAAAAATTGGCCTAAAAATGAATTCAAGTAAAACCAAGTATATGACAAACCTCCCGAGCGAACAACTAACAATACGAGGCCAAAACATAGAATTGGTAGAGAAGTACATATACCACTAACAGTGGCCCGAACACGTATGGAAAGGTCAATGCTAGGAGTTACACTACGAGACAGGATCGGAAATGAAGAACTGACAGGTGTAACAGATGTTGTAAATGATATCGCTAAAATGAAGTGGAGCTGGACAGGGCATATGGCCAGACTAAGGGAAGCTAGATGGACACGTAAACTTCTAGAATGGAGACACAGACAGATAAACGCAGCAGAGGCGGACCATCAACACGCTGGACGGATAACATAAAGAGAACCTCCACAAACTAGCTACAGGCTGCGCAAAATAGAGAGAGGTTGAAAATTTCAGGGGAGGCCTATATCCAGTAGTAGATTTAGAAGGCATGGTTGATGATGATGAATAGCGGGTTTGGCCGAAGTTGGTTCAATCTTTCAATTTTTATAGGGAGAAGTTGCACATGCACCGCCATTGGTCGGTATTACGTGCACAGGCTCTTTACTGGTTCATCATTTATGCTCACACGACCACGCTTAAATTTGGAAACCCTGTTGAACCATTGAAAACGAAGGAGCAGATTCCAATAGTGTTGCATCCAGTTCTGCTTTGATTTCGGTTAGTGTTAAGCCTTTCAAATGAAAGTACTTTATCACTGCTTTCAACTCAGTTTTTTCCATTGTTTACAAAATCACACGAGACGTTCACTTTGGCGTACTGTCAAAAACAGACTAATTGACAGATCTCTCTATACTGTCATATTTAAGCTAATAAAGGATAGTTCTACAGAATGGCAAAGAAGATTCCTCCGAATTCGCGCCATCTCTGTGTTAGGCCACGTAGTTATCGAACAATCCTCGTATACCATTCAGCGTTAACTGTTCTTCGATCCTCTAAAGGAATGGTTGCCACATGTCCAGTACTACCGAAGAGAAAAGCTATCATTTTTTGGAGGTGCTTCGTGAACGAACAACTTTTGTGGAATTCGGTTCGTCTTGGAACACCCAAACAGTAGATTGTTGCTTAGTTTCCCGTTCATACAAATATATCTAAGTTTCGTCCCTGTTACGATGTTGTATACGGATTTTACAGTTCCTCGGTCGAAGTTTTAGAGCATTTCCTTACACCAATTATCACAAACCTTTTTTTGAGCTTCGGTCAAATTATGCGGAATCCATCGGAAACAAATCTTTTTCACAGCTAAATGTTCATGCAAAATCGAATTTCTGCAGTCTTCGATGTGCTTAAGGATGCTTCTATCTCACTGTAAGTCACATGGCGATCTCCTTCAATCATGTTGGGCATAGCATCGATGTTTTTTGGAATAACAACCGATTTTGGTCGACTTTGACGAAATTCATCACTGACGGACGCACGACCACGACGTAATTCCACAAACCAATTGTAAACAGTATTTTCTGATGGTGCTTTATTACCAAAAGTTCAAACGAAGCGATTCTATGCATTGTTGTTGAGGTAGGCCTTTACCAAAATCGTAAAAGATATCCAACGAAAACCTTCACGTAATATTTCCATTTTTTCACAAAATTGATTTTTTTTAAACGCTCACTGTGAACAAACTACGCGCTCAATTTCTAAGCTGCCATTGTTTTCATTATAACAAATGTCAAATTTTACGAAAATAGTAATGACACATCTCAATAGCGCCACCTAGTGGTCGTTTGTAAAAAGTTAAAAGGCTGCCCTCGTTTATTTATGTGCAATATTCGTAATTGGTAGGATCTACCTAAATACAAAAATGATACTAGTCAACCCGATTAAAACGTGTATAAATCCTAACTGTAAATATTTTAAAGACGTTTACGCGTGCAGTGATTTATATTCTATATTTTATTGACATATGTACTGCATAGTATGTACCTGAAATATCTGCTTTGGGTTTGCCTAAGTGTTTGGGAAAATCAAAAATTCAAGATATTATCCAAGAAGTAGAAAACAAACGTTATACATTTTGAGCCTTTTTGCAATATTCTCGGTGATGACAAAATAAGTCAATTGAAAACTGTTAAATCAGGTAATGTTCAAGATGCGGAAAATGACATTTTGTACAAACTATGAAAGACATTTAACACCAATAACGTCGGTAACAATCTTGGTGTTAGTAGGTATAGGAGAATCTAATTCAGAAAACAATGACAATCATGATATAGGTCCCGAAATCTTCTCCCATCAACATCTACATACGATATCCAAGCAAATAAAAGTTCAATTTTGCAAAATGATGTAACAGTAAAATCATCTCTGTATCGTGATTCTAACATGGAAAATAATAATACAACTAAATCGTTAAATAATAATTCTGTGTCTTACGAATACACCAGATTTTTTCAGGAATTACCTCAGAAAATACAAGCAAAAACAGTAATACTGAAATTTCATACAAGTTATCTGACATCCCCGTTTAATAGCGGTACAAATGAAACAGTAACATCTGAACCACAACTTAACAATGACATAATAATAGAAGGAGTATTTGTAAATGAAAAGGTTACTAATATCGACAACTTAAATATATTAGGAGGTGACAATAATCAGACAACTAGTACAAAGTTTGTAAATTTCTTGAAATGGCCTCAAACATCAGAAAGAAAAAACAAAAGGAATGCTGAACGCTTACCATACGTTATTACTTCAAGCGGATGGAAAAAAATTCAAGATGAGAAGAAAATTACGAAACAACAACAAGAGCAAGAAAAAGAAAATGGCAGAAATGAACAACTAAGAAAAAAAGAAAATCAAGTAGTTATTAGTATCGCAAGAAACAAAGGAAAAGTATCCAAAAAGACAGTAAAAAACTAATAAAACAGTGAACATATTATCAAATGTGGTAGTCAATAATTAAAGAGATCTTAGCAAGCGTTTGACTATAAAAAAAAACATGTAAGAAACTTTGCTGGCGAAGAAGATGCAAACGATTTTAGTGTCAGTGAGAATCCTTCTGGAACTGCGAATGTACTAGAAGAAACTTCTGCATGTACCGAAGTACAAGTGACAGATTTAGAGATCACCTCTTTAAATTTAAATAATTCATCTGCTGACGGTAATATTCTTGTGACATCCGGTTTATGTTTTATCTGCACGCGTAATGTCAATTGTATAAATAGAGGCGTCAAGTGGTTGTACTGTAAGCGACAATTTCATAAGATTTGTTTACAAAAACAGAAAATGTTTGTAAAACTAAAACTTGCTCGAAAGTTTAATCATAATGGTTTGTTTATTATTTTACAATTTCCTAACAAGTTAAAATTAAACCTATATTTTTGTCTAGATATAATATTATAATAAAGATTTAGTTATCTGTATGTTTTAACTTAGAATCACCATTTTCATTTTATGTATCAATGAAAATACCATATAGATAACCTATGCCAATAATTAGCAAAACCGCTACCAATAACTGGTTTATGTATGCCAATTACTGAACTTTAAGGTAAGTGCGCTGAATATACTTTAATACATTACACAAAGACAAATTTCTCTGTTTCATGTTCATACAAATATATGATATGATTTTTCAGTGACTAATTTGCTTATGGGTGCCAATAACTGGGGTGTTTACCCTATGTACTGCATAGTACCCGAAATATCAGAATTTAATAACATACATTAACTGTTTAGGATATGTTTCTTATCTGTTGAACCGTTAAAACAAAACCAATCCTTAACGGACACAATTATAATCAGTTATATAACAAAATTATGTCAAACATTTACATCTAAATACCTAAAGTTGATCTAAAAGTAACACAGCAGTTTTTTAATTTGTAAATCTGATTTCTGCTCAATAACTTGGCTGGCCATTATTACATTAACGAAGTACTTCCGAATGGGGCTAAATTAGGCTAAATCGTCCTATTCTGATCGTAGTATCATGTGGCTAAGGAACGTCGACGCATTTCGGGGCACCCTGTATACTTCGTAATAGCTGATATTCAGCGTAATATAGTTCGACAAGCATATTATTACAAAATGCTATTAATAGCAACTTATTGTAAATTCTATGAAAATGGACAATAGAGAAATTACTTTAGACTTAGAATAATTTTACACTAAATATTTAATAACCTATTAGTACTTTTTATTAATATTATATTATTATATTTAATTATAAAACTTAAAGAATTAATTAATTCCAGAAGAAAGAAATAAATTAATATTGTGTTAATTTTGTGTTATTGCATGACTAAAACTAGTTACATAATGACTGTGCATGTTTTACCAATGTTACTATTTAAGGGAAAAAATCTGAAGTTAGTTATGACAGTGGAATTATATAGGAGTATTCGATGCATCCCCGTATTTGCAGTTGTTCGTCAACATAATAAAAGGGCGGGGAAACTAATTTAACGGTTATTATTTCAAAATTTGGCTAGTAATTCATTGTAGAGCATCTGGAACGTAATGGAAAAACAATTTCTCATCGTATATTTAAATGATACACCAGGAACAAACATTAATCAAGGATGAACGTTTTATTTTAATCAGTTAATGGAGGAGCCTTAACAGTAGGGGACCAAAAGAAGCTTTGTACAACACAGTTTAATTTCAAGATAGATACAGGCTACTGCCGTTTATATTACCCTAGATTTGAGGATTGCTGTTTCTTTAATCTACCTACAAATTCCTGTCTAATTTTTTTAGAAATTTCAAATGTGAAAAATTCGTTTTGTAGCTGATTGCTAGAGCGAAGAAAATAAGGGGGAATTGAGTTAAGAGCTAATATTTTGCCGAAAAGTGAGAGTGTCAACTCGCCCTTGCATTCCAAAACATTCCTGTCAACCCCCATAATGCACTGACGCCTTTGTTGATCTCAATCGAGATATCAGAAGTCGATTATGTCGTGTATTGTGACTGCTGACATTCCGTATTGTGTGGAGCACCTTCGAGTCATAAATTCAAGTTGAAAGAAATACTTAAACAATGAAGCACTTTTTCACAGTCTTATAAATTATACGCAGAGTAATGCAAGACTAATCTTTTTGGCTAAATCATGGCCTTAGAAAATTCTTTGAACGTTCAAAATGATGCAGTTGTTTCACGTACCGTATCTAATTCTGCGTTTTACGATTACATATTGTCTAAAAGGAATTCTACAGAGCAACATGAGAATTTCCCTTACATTATAAACCGAAGAGCATCGGCAAGTCAGAATTCATAAAACAACTTTTGATTTAGACGTTTAGGTACGTGACATCATAGCCTCGTCCTGCAAGAGTCAGAAATGGCGGTGGTGTAAAGTCCGGAGTCCTGCGAGCTTTCAGTGCGTTTCGCCCCACTACATATCGATCGTCATCATGTTATTATTCGGTTCCGCGTCCACAGGGATTCCAATTCGCAATCGAATCAGAGTAATCCGTCCCTATGGATATGGCTTTTGCTACACCAAGATTTTGTATTGTACCGTGATTGATCTAAAAATGTTTCGTTGTAGAAAAATTATACATATTCAATACGATAAAAGCGTTTTCTGGATTCCAATAACGAATTTAATTGTACATTTTCAACAAGCAAACAGCCTAAAATATTTTTATTTTACCTTACTATCTCATACTGAAGTACAACAGTAAATACTAAAATTATTAAATTTTATGAAGAACAAACAATTTTGAATGAACAACATATTTTATAAAACTTTTCATGTTGATCATCTTGTAACAAACTATTATAACTATTCGACCACAATTTTTGATATAGAAATCCAACATAATATATATGTTGTACGCGGGTTCTACGTTTTTAATTAGATGACTATCCACTTTATGAGCTAGTTATCCGTTATATGAATCGTGTAAATTGTCTTCTGTGGATAATTTTTGAGCTTGGCCCAATCTAATTTACTTATTCTAAGCTAACTTAATTCGAAACAACTTCATGAAGTTAATATTTTATTAACGATTATGATATTATCAGATGACAATGTATGATTATGCATGCTTATGGGCGAAGCAATTTCTAATATACTTTTACTGCAATTATCAATTTTATTGCGGCCAAATGGCTTGCCAAGTTTTTCGTTCCGGCTTACCTTTATGTTGAAAATTATAGCGGGTATTCAAAAATAAAACTGGTTAGAATTGGTTATGGTTTACTGAACTTATTTCGAGATGTATTACACCAGCTCTTCTGAACTCTCATGTTATCTACGAGGGCAGCCTTTCAAGTTTTTACAAAAATCAGGAAAGAAAAAATTTGTATGGAACAAACTGTTTTATTGCCTTTCAAAATATTCGCCTTTAAGATATATACACTTTTGCATGCGTTCAAACCAATTCTAGAAGCATTTTTTCCACTCTGAAGTTGGTATTTCAAAAATATGGTTTTTAAAGGGTTCAACAGCTTCTTGAGGTGTTATGTTCATTTGATAGTGCCACTTCATCGGAATTAAACTCATATTTTAATTGCCGCTTCATAGGAATCAAAATTCTATTTTAACCGCCACTCTTAAGTCGATCGCTATATGTATTATTTTTTTCCCCATTGAGTTATGGAGGCCGCTTTCGCAAAGCCTTTGAAAGTTCCCTTTGTAGGCTAGATTTGCCGATCAAAAACAATTCTCGGAAGTCGCACGTGTTATTTCATTCTAGAATTATTTCACCATATTTCGCAATGTAGTGTAATCGGGCAACGCAGGTTCGTGCTGCATTTAGTTAGGCAGTCGGCCTTCCACCTTCGCTCCACTCCGGTCTACCAATTCCATCTGCGGGGAGCGTTAATAAATCCAGGACTGCAGGAACGGCTTATGTTTTGGATGGGTATCCATCGCGTGTAGTTTCGTATCGCTGTTTTCACCGTGGAGTGAACAGAAGTATCGACAAGTGTCGGATTTAAAGAAACACGCTGGAATTTTAAACCTGAAAAGGCAATTCATTGCGAATTCGCCGATCGCCTTTGGCGGATTATTATCGATTATTATTGTTGTTCCTGTACATGTGCCGTTGCTGTGACGAACTAGAAAGGTTTTGCAGCGAAACTTTCGTCTTGAAATTTCCCGAACATCGTCTACCTTTTTTTTCCGAACCAGAAAACACCCCAGACTGTGCCTACAGATTTTCCTGCATCTTGAAAACACCCCAAAATTGTGCCTCCCTCTCTCTACCCCATTCACCGAAAGCCAAGGTAAAAAAAACTAGTTTTTGTGTTGTGAAACAAACCTTTAACGCGTTTACCTTCCAGAATTCAAGGGACTGAACCCTTTTTTTTGCAAAAAGCGACTTTCAGTCGTCGTTTGTCATTTTTTTACTGTTAATGGTATTACATATTGTATTATTCTTGTAAACTCAGACGCCACTGGCCACGTAGATTTGTTTAAAGATTTTAAATGCCGTAAGCCAGGGGCGGCGAGTTCCTCCTTTTGAACGTTCAATTTAACCATTTGTAGGAGTGAACTATAATATCACTATTTGCTGTCATTTTTTTGTATCGTCATTTATTCTCAAAAGGTTAATTATATGTGTTTTGAAATTGATTACATCTTTTATTTTTGTATTTTTTTTTATCTTTGTGTGCATGAACTTTGCAAGCTTTATAAACCGGAGGGAGGCACAATAAAGGTGAGCCCGATTCCGATTCCCATAAGCTGCTGGCTTCTCGACCTTCCACGAGAACCTGCAATCAGCTGTGATTTGGAAGGTGGCGCCCGTTAAATTCGACATACGCTGTACACAACTAGAAAGATTTCTCTCTTAGCTAAGCTGTAGGCCTTTTTTCACCGATTCTGTTGCAGGTCGACGAAAAAGCTCGTTTGTCCCGTAACAGAGGTGATGAAAATCGCTGTCCACGCATTATTTGTTTGACATTCGGGAACACAAAGAAGTCGTTAGGCGATAAATCAGGTGAATACGGGCAATGAGACATTAATTCGATGTGTTTCTCCTTCCAATAATCAATTGTTTGACGTGCTGTGTGAGAGCTGGCATTGTCATGATGAAGAATTATGCGACGTTTTCGTTTGGTTTTCCTGATTTCGTCGATGACTTCTGGTATACAAATTGTTTATAACTGTTTTCGATCCTCTAAAGGAATGGTTGCGACATGTCCAGTACAACAGAAGAAACATTTTCTTGGAAGTGCTTCGTGAACGAACAACTTTTGTGGGATTCGGTTCATCCTGGAACACCCAAACAGTGGATTGATATTTAGTTTCCGGTACATACCAATACATCACAGTTTCGTCACCTGTTACGATATTGTATATGGATTTTACAGTTCCTTGGTCGAATTTTTTCAGTATTTCCTTGCAACAATTAACACGAGCCTTTTTTTGAGCTTCGGTCAAATTATGGGGCATCCATCGGGAACAGATCTTTCTCACAGATAAATCTTCATACAAAATCGAATGTTCTGCAGCCTTCGATATGCCTAAGATGCCTCTATCTCACTGTAAGTCACATGCCGATCTTCTTCAATCATGTTGTGCACAGCATCGATGTATTTTGGACTATCATGGAGTCGACCTTCTCTAAATTCATCACTGACGGACGCACGACCACGGCGAAATTCTCCAAACCAATTGTAAACAGTCTTTTCTGATGGTACTTCATTACCAAAAGTTGAACGAAGCGATTCTATGTATTGGTGTTGAGTTAGACCTTTACTAAAATCATAAAAAATCATCTAACGAAAACCTTCACGTAAAATTTCCATCTTTTAACAAAATTGCTTTTTTAAACGCTCACTGTAAACAAACTACTCGGTCAATTTTTAAGCTGCCACTGTTTTCACAATAACAAATCTAAATTTTACGAAAATAGTATTGACACATCTCAATAGCGCCACCTAGTGGTTGTTTGTAAAAACTTAAAAGGCTGCCCTCCTACTTGTGACTAACTGTCTGTTTGTAGTGGGTTTTTTTAACGTTCTTTTCAAAACGAGACCAATTCTTGATTGTGCAAGGTGATATTTTATGGCATAAAATGGTTTTCACGCTTCAACAAAAACGTTCACGATTGAAAAATATTTGTGAAATAAAAGTTGATGGAATTGTAATATATTCTGTTGAAAACTGCCTATACGAAAAATTCAACGAACAGTGTTTTACTTCTGTGTACCAATAGTTTAGAGACACTTTAAAAGTGCGTCCAACACTTTTTTGCGAAAATGGTAATGTCTTTAAAAACGTGATATTCGGCCGACAAAAGTTGTATATGAAGTTGTTGCGGTAGCAACTGTAACAATGGATAGCGCAACAAATAGACCTCCTTGTGGGAACATTTAATAATAAAATTGCTACCGCGCGATAATCGTGCAAGGCTAGAATTCTATCAGTGGATTTCGATTGGGTTGAATCACGATCGAGATAAATTCCGGAATTTTTTTTCAGTGGTGACTCTTGGTAACGTAAACAAGTTTTGTTAATTCACAGAATTTCAGCATGTGATCTATTGCAATCTTTTATCTTTCCGTACATGTACGAAAACATTTCACAGACTTGTCTACTGTATGAGTGCAAAAAGTCTTCGTCATTGCCTTGGTTATTATTACAAACAGGTACGTCCACTGATTGATTTTTGTTTCATTAGTTGAAAGAATGGACTTACTCTACAAGACTTGTCACAAACAAATTTCACATGCATCCGTATATAACTTCTGTGGTACATGCATTTTTACGTATTGTATTTGTAAAATAATGAGAATTAATGAAGTATCGAACAACAAATCTCATAACCTAATAAGCATTTTCAATAATTTGCCACATGAGAGAAACTTATGTACACCTAGAAATGCATGGATAGCATTTGCTGTGGGTAATCATTTACTTATCAGTTTAAGCCGTGCAGTTTATAAAATTTTACTAAAGGTGCAGAATAGTTTACTTGCTACAGTTAGTTACATTATATTCTGTAACACAAAATATTTACATATGAATGCATAACTTAACATCCGCACGGATTATGATCCTGCTAGAGATTCTTAATGTTTTACGTGTCTGGTAAAAGTCAGCGTTTGAATTGCTTGATAAAGCTGGGCGGACTCGCAAGCTGCCCTGTGATGTCTAGCTATCACTAAATTGGAGTTTTTAACTATATATAAAAATCAGCAGTATTCAATGTAAATAAAGAATCTGATACAAGCTCTGGTTTTCTTCAAATACAATATCCTATTTGTTGCTAAATATTATGAACAAGCTGTTGATTACGAAAATATCGAGTTTTTAAACAACGTCTATGATACAAATAATAAGTTTGGTTTAATTTACAAAATAAAACTTTTGTATTCTCATAGGTCAACGACTAACGAGCAGATCTTATTTAACTTAAATTATCTAATTATTTTATATTAAGAAATCGCCCACTGATGTCCTGTCAGTTCTAATATACTGGAATACTCTTTTTGTGTGTTAGCATCACACGTTTGCTTTGCTTTTTCACTGACAAACAACGCTGTATACGAGGGCAGCCTTTTAAGTTTTACAAACAACCACTAGGTGGCGCTGTTGGGATTGTATCATTATTATTTTCGTAAAATTTGACACTTGTTATTGTGAAAACGGTGGCAGCTTAGAAATTGACCCAGTAGTTTTTCTACAGTGAGCGTTTAAAAAAAGCAATTTTGTGAAAAAATGGAAATTTCACGTGAAGGTTTTCGTTGGATGATTTTTACGATTTTAGTAAAGGCCTAACTCAACAAATATGCATAGAATCGCTTCGTTCAAACTTTTGACAATGAAGCACCATCAAAAAAGACTGTTTAGAATTGGTTTGCAGAATTTTATCGTAGTCGTGCGTCCGTCAGTGATGAAATGTGAAGGTCGGCCAAAATCGGTTGTTATTCCAAAAAATGTCGATGCTGTGCGCAACATGATTGAAGAAGATCGGCGTGTGACTTACAGTGAGATAGAGGCATCCTTAGGCACATCGAACACCGCAGTACATATGATCTTGCATGAACATTTAGCTGTGAAAAAAATCTATTTCGCATAATTTGACCGAAGCTTAAAAAAAAGGCTCGTGTTAATTGTTGTAAGGAAATGCTCGAAAAATTCGACCGAGGAACTGTAAAATCCATATACAACATCGTAACAGGCGAAGAAACTTGGATATATTCCTATGAACCGAAAACTAAGGGTGTTCCAAGATTAACAGAATCCCACAAAAGTTCTTCGTTCACGAAGTACTTTCAGGAATTTGATCGCTTGTTTCTTCGGTTGTACTGGACATGTCGCAACCATTCCTTTAGAGGATCAAAGAACAGTTAATGCTGAATGGTATACAAGAATTTGTTTGCCAGAAGTCGTCGACGAAATCAGGAAAAACAGCCGAAAACGTCGCATCATTCTTCATCATGGCAATGCCAGCTCTAACACAGCATATCAAACAATTGATTATTTCAAGGAGAAAAACATCGAATTAATATCTCATTGCCCGTATTCACCTGATTTATCATCTAACGAATTCTTTGTGTTCCCCAATCGCAAACAAAAAATGCATAGACAGCGATTTTCACTATCCCAAAAAGCTGTTGATGCCTTCAAAAACAATGTTTTTGAAATACCAACTTCAGAGTGGAAAAAAGTATCGAGAATTTGGTTGAACGCATGCAAGTGCAAGTGTATAAATCTTAAAGGCGAATATTTTGAAAAGCAATAAACAGTTTCTTCCAAAACAATTTTTCTTCCGTAGTTTTTGTAAAAACTGAAAAGACTGCTGTCGTACTAGCTCAAAAGGTTCGGCTTTCTGAGCCTTCTCACTCATTCTCAATTATCGAAAAGTTGGATGGCCTCGACGTTTATATGGTCATAAAGTCTGATACACTTCTGGGCAAACTTATTTATTTTCTCTCTTACAGCCATAATACCTGTGAATATCACTGTTTCTGGCATATCTTAGCTTTTTAGTTTGAAACTTCTGAATTTTATTAATGTGGTTTGCTGGCCCCATAGTTGACAGCCGTATCCGTATCCGTATTGCTTTTAATCCTTGATTTTACAGACGTTATTTATTGCACATTAGAAGTTGTGACTTTCTTCCCAGCAACCAAAAAAAATTTCCTATATTTTATATTTATTTCTTCGCTATTCTTCTTTACATGCTCTTATTAATTATTCTAATGAGATTGTACTTAGTGGGTTGTAAACAATATTTATGTCCATGTTTGATTTGATAGCATTCGATATTACAGAACATAAAGTTGACTTAACAAAATTTATAATAATAAAGTCGTTAATACGAAAATCAACACGGTTGAGAATATTTTATATTAAATGTAATCAGAAGCTATAGAAGTTTAGGCAATAGAATTTAGTTGGATAGAAAATGATGTAAGGTATCTCAATTAAATCGAATATGATTTAGGCAACAAAAATTTAGGTCGCTATCACTATTAAAAAATGTCAGATTTAATGCTTGTTGGCTCAAAAACTAATACTTAAATTCACTCCTTGAAGAAAGGTCCCTAAAAGGGCGTTCTCACGGTTCGATTTTTGTTGATCAGCTTTAGTTGATCAACATAAACCAAATAAAAGATGCTGTGAGAACCTGTGTTTTAACTTTAGTTTAGTTTAGTTAGTCCTTCCGAAAAACTTCAACAACTTGATACGGGAATCCCTACGTTACTATTCTGCATAAAAACATTTCTTCCGCGTTGAGAATATGCTGGACTAAATTGTAGTACGAATGCAAAATGATAATAACAGCACGATTGGATTTGGTTGATTGTTTTTATAATTGAATATACACTTTCTTGCAAAATAATTTTATGAATATACAAAAATTAAAAATTCTGATCGTTTAAATGGTGTTGAATTAGGGTTTTAAGAGGGTAGAAATTATTGAACAATATATATTATGTATTACGATTTATTTTTATTTGACATCGTTCTGTTTTTACTTTTGAAGCTAGGAAATGAACCAGGTTATAGTAAATGTTTTCAAGATAGCAGACTGCTTACTATTACGATTCCTTCTAGTAAGTGAAATCCCATTACTTCAGGCCCCTCCTGCACTCTTGTTAGCTGACGACAATAAAGTGTGAACAGTTTTTGTTACAGTAAAAATTTATTTTTTAAGAATGGTTTGTCCTATACCTGTGTCTTGTTTTTTAATGTTATGTTCAATTTTAGAATGCAGTTCTTGGAATTTATCTAGTGATATTCTTAAATGATTTCTGTAACCTTCTGCATCTTCTAATGCAGTTTCCTTATCAGGTTTGTCGATACTCCTAACTGATTTTTACGTAAAATCCAACTTCTAACCTAAAAATCGACATTTTTACGGTTACGGTTCAAATTCCCTAAAGTTTTTGTGAGGTTCTTTGTAAGCAAAACACAAATATATCCAACAGCAGCACTAACAACTGCATTCGGTGTATTTTTTTATAAATGTTGAATCGAATTTTATCAAAAGTGTGGGCAAAATAGTTGATCATTTTTAGTTCATCAACTAAAGTTGATCAACAAAAATCGAAGCGTGAGAACGCCCCTTAACCGTTAAAATGTGACGGTAAAAAACCTGCTTTTCGACAAAATATTTTTTAAATTTAATTTAAATTTTTATATGAGTTTATCTCTTAACAGTACTGAGTTCTAAAAATAAATTGAAAGTTATTTATATTTTGTTGCAAGTAAATTCTTCCGTTTTCAAGAAGGTTTTGTAAAATTAAAAACTGCTAAAACTGGTTCACATGAAGAGTGGCGTGTAAACTATCAAATGTGTATGTCCAACAATAAAAAGAATAGTAGTAGAAGTTTAAAAATTGTTAATAGGTTATTTTGCAATGAAATTCCTACTACCAGCGAGTAGGTATGTATAATTACCATCTAACACGGACAGGGCGCTTTCACAACCATACCAGGGACAACGTCCTAAAGTGTACTTATGTAAGTATATAATCAAAGTGTTAGCGAGGTTACTCACCTGTAACTTATGCAATGTGGAATTTACAACACGTTTTTGTTTAACTCAACCGCGAGGATTGTCCTTGGAGTTGTAGATGAGTTTAATTTTATGGGAAAAAAACTCAAGGGGAACAAATAAGATGAGATTTATGCAAAACCTTTAAAAAGCAGCTCACTGAGAAAGCAAATACGGAGTTGTAATAAGAGGCTGGGAACTAATGGGATTTTAGAATCAAGAACAAATACAATGGATTAAAATACTGTTTTCTTTTTCGTTTTTCCTCGTTGACTGAAATTGCTTCTCTCACGCACTAATCTAGAGGATTATTAATTAATTTTTACAGATGAACTAATACATATACTATATATCAAAAATCAAGCGCCATTAATGTTGGATATTGGAATTTAACCATCTGATTTTTGAACTACTAGTATTTGCCACCACCAACAATGATGATGAAGTGGAAAGGTAACGTGTATTTAATTTGCAAATGCTGAGGTCAACCTACAACCTACATTTTTATAAGTGGCCACCTTGACATTGAGAATGCAGATACGTGAAATTTCTAGGTCGACGACTTGTTTATAGTTATTTTATCTTACAAGCGAATGCAGTTTTATGTTATACATGCCATAAAAAGAAAAGGCATTTATCGCGTGAACTAGTTCTCAAAGTTACTATTCCATACAATCGAAAACTCTCCCAAGTCCTAAATAAACACTGCAGTGGCAGAACTGTAGAACTCTATGTGCACACAAAAACTTTAATAATAATTTCACAGAGAAAGGCTACGACTTACTATATATTTATTAAAAACAGTTCACTTTCAGTTATATTCAGCCTGAAAGACATCCATATAGCGGCCGCATCAACTTCGAAGCTGAAAGCAAACATATAACCACAGACTTGGTAAACACCAATATTGAGTTCTCCCTTCACCCATTTCAAGATCATTACTCCTACTTAAACACAGACGAGATGAATCTTTTCATGTATGTTCAAGTTGATCAAAATATTATAGAAAATAATTAATTTAGATGTGAACTCAATGGAACAGTTCTTATTTTAACTATTAGAAAGGTTTAATAGTATAGTTTAAATCAGTCATAATTAAACAATTTAGGTATTGACATACTTCAAAATATTTTTAGAACGAAATCTATAATCATTATGTTCTTAAATAATAGAATATTGAGCATCATCCACTTCTGGAGTATTTATAGATTTTACAATGCATTGAATGCCAGCTCACTGTTCCTACATATGTGTAGTTTTCATTCAATACAAAGCAGGTCAGAATGTCGCCTAGAAAAGGGGATATTATGATTGGTGTTGTCTTCATCTGCATCTTAAACAGACATTTCTATGACTTTTGTAACGGTATTTTGTTGTTAGACTCCGGCTTAGCACCAATCTATATTCATAAGAGTTCTAAATATTCATTAAAAATGCATCCTTGCTGCTCCAGGAACTGTTACGCAAATATTTGCAATTATAATTAGCTATTCTGGTTTACTTCATTTTTCCTTTAACTTTTTCGCTTGCACCAACGGTATTGGTTCACATATAACATTCACAAACCTGAAAAATTCATAACTGGAATATTGGTTATTGTCCAGAACTGGGAGAAACAGCAAAATATTATGTGGATATTATCCCCACCATTTTTTCCCCTAATTTTTTATTTTTAAATGTTATTAAAGCATTTCATACTGACTACAAAGAGCGTTGACATAGTTAATTAAAAACTTGCTTTGAGAAATCCACATACCATATTCTGAAAATGAACTTTATCAAATCTATCAATATTACAATCTCCTTCGGCTTAGACGCGTCGTCATTTGAGAACTACACCCAGCATTACAAGGTAAGGACCCACTTGTAGCTTGTCTGCCTTTACAAGCATTTGATTTAGAAGTTTGAGCCATATTTGTTCGTAGGCCCTGCCTGCCTAAACAGGGTCGTGTGCTTAGATTATTTAAACCTTGGGGCGGACAAGGATTTGATCTTGATGTATTTTGTTTGCCAGGACAATAATACTTAATCGGCTTATGCTTGTTAGCCGTTTGTGAACCCATACAAACTAACGTTACGCAAGACATTGCAGCTTGCATCTTCAGAGTGAATAGAACACTAAAGGCAGACAAGCTACACGTCGGTGCTTACCTGATAATGTTGAGTGTAGTTCCCAAGTGCCGACACGGTCCCAGCCGAAAGTAAATTGTAATATTGACAGTTCGAGAAACCGCGGAAGCCTCAAAGAATATATTTCTAAATCTACTTAGTATTTCTAGATTTAAAACAAATTATCGCAATAAAGTATCTCAGATATTCACTTAACTGTATATTTTTAAACATAATGTCTGTGATCTCAAGAAATTAATACTATTTTCGAAATAAATTCTAAATTCAAGGCTGAAATAAGGTTGAAGATCACACAGGACGACTGACTTTGAGCTCAAAGACTTAAAGCCGTTGATGGGGCCCGTGTGGCCTACATAGATACCAAAATTTAAAAAAAAAAACAATTTTTATTGTTGAACCACACCTGTAAAATGTTTATTCGGAAATTTATTCATCACGCCAAAAATATTCTAATCCTATACTACTCTAAAGAATAACTGAAAATAATAACGTATATCAATTCCTTAAATTTATTGCTGTACTGTGGTAGAATCGTTCAGATACATCTGATTGATTACAAATACTTTTAAGATGCTTCTGAATTAAATAGTTATTTATATATTCTGCTTTCGGGAAATCCCTAGCCGAGGACATTTCACTGGATAACTATACATATGCGTATGATATTTGAGTTCTTCGATGGAAGTGGTGACAACATAATGTATGTCGTTAATAATAAAATCAACATTTAAACACATATTAAAAAATTCAGTATTGGTTACTTTCATTAAGTCCAACTTCCTTTACAGAAACTCCCGTAAAACGATATTCCGGGTATAACGAACGTTTACAAAGTAAATAATTAGATTTACATGATTTACTTGTATTGTCGGAGCCGGACATTCGAGCGCGGCCGTTAGGGCGCGGACCGTTAGGGCGCGGACCGTTCGGGCGCGTGGACATTACGGCGCGGACCGTTCGGGCGCGTTGACGTTAGGGCCCGGACCGTTAGGGCGCGGACCGGTAGAGCGCGGGACACTAGGGCACGACAACTATGTTAAATTTGTCAGACTAAAAGTTATTCATTAAGGCTTGTAAGGAGTGACGAAAAATTTCTCAACCGGCACTTGGATTTTTTTGAATATGCAACTAAACACCGACCTTCCTTTTCTTTCCTTCTTGTTTTTAAAATAATTTTGTTGATAGGTATCATTTGGGTTTCCTATGGTTTTAAAAATGAAATATTTGTGTCCAGATTTGAATTCAATTATGTATGATTTTTTAAACCTGTACAGGTTATCTTAATAATGGTTAATACGTTATTCAACGTCTTATTGTAGCTTTATTAAAATTTTCTTTCCCCGCAGTGCTATCCGATCTGATCTGAAAACAGATTTAACAAATGTAATGGTCAGAATCACTAACCCCCTAATTATAATTATTAAATAGCTAAATATGTATTAGCGTAGACTACTCTGCGCCCTAACGGCCCGCGCCCTAGTGTCTTCGCGTCCTTGTGTCTAGCGACCGACTGTATTGTTTTTACTGCTAATAGCGATCGTTCGCTTCGGCAACAACAAGCAAAAAGTTAAAATATCTTTAGCATTTCTAGCCTTTTTCTCGATTCATTCATTCTACCGCCCCCCTCCCCCGGAACAGCTTCTGCATTACTTCAGGGGGGTGCGGGCGTCCCTTACACACTAAACATTCATGCAACATGCGCCCTAAACTTAACTAAGCGAAATGTGGTCGCCCCAGTCGGGATTCGAACACCCCAGCCGATCAGCCACATTTCGCTGTGACCTCGAGTGGCATCGTATATCCGCACTACTCCACCGAGGCCCCTATCATTTCTAGCCTACGTAATTCAATATAAATTTTAGAATATTTCTGCGTAGGATGTCTCAATTTGTGGAGAAATTTATTTATTTCATACCAAGACACAAAAAGCATATGATAATGCAATTTCTTAGCTAATGTAGAAGGTGTGGTGGCTTTCTGAGTAAAACGGCGATTCTTGGGTTCGAAACCTAACCATTACTACGCAGATTTATAATAATCTTGTCTGGAACCCACCACACACAATTCCCCAATACGGCTGGCAGCCGTGGGATCTTAATGTTAAAAACCTTCTCTGGAATTCCTGTTGTTCGGATTCGACGTTAAACTGTAGGTTCCCCGTGGTTCTACCTTAGCGCTGAGGAGAAACACGTGGCAGAGAAAAGGCCGATGTTAACAATACCAAATAGGTAAAAAAAAGAACACATAATAATGTTGTATTATATTGTATTTGAAGGAGTTTTCCAAGCATCTCCATGAATTTAGACCACATTTGGTTTATTGTACACCCTAACTAAGAATGTTGCCTACACGAGGTAGTTCCAACTCCAGTAGTGATTTTTAACGTGTCACACATCGCAGTGGCATGGGTTAACCACTAGACCACCAAGGCCGGTACATAATACTGTTAACATGAACGAAAAATTAAATTTAATTTTGTTTCAATTTTTATTATATATAATAATTTTTTTATTTCCGGGTGAGAGGGAATACTTATACAAATATTACCCTTTTTAGATTCTCATTACGCCATGTTATTATGAGGTACATATGTGTACCTATTAGTTGGTACTTCGCGAATCGAGTTTGGCAGTTATTTTAAAGATTGATTTAATCTGAACAAATTAACGCCCTGATGATTGCGAACGATATCAGTCGACACAAACTAATCCGTAAATGTGAAATGTCGCATTTAAATAGATCTGGAAATAAATAATTTGCGAAACTCTATTTTCTCAGTATGGGATTTCAGCTAGATGTGCTTTTGTTTCATGTTCTATTTTACGTTAATACTGCACTGCCTATTAGAATCTGTTAAAAATATTTCTCTTTGTTTTCCTCTTTTAATAACCAAAATATTAAACTGATTTGTCGTAGAAGATTCACCCTTTATAATACAGAATTACGTATATCGACATAAAAGATAAAAACTAATATCTTTTCCTGAAGTTCGCAAAGTAAGGAGTGAATCGAAACACTTATAAGAATATAAAGGCAGTTATAGGTACATAATATTGAACCAATAATAAAATACAGTATAATGAACCACAATAATTATCCATGTGTTGCAGTTGTAACAAAAATATCAATTTCCCTGCCTTCCCCAAGGATACGAGGAACCAACCGATCTTGCACAACGATTATTGGCCTAAGGAATCTTTTCGTAATTTGAATAGAAACCGTGACCCATGGATGCCCATGACCATGACCACTACTAGTTTAGCATCAAACAACTACTTTTTTTATTGTATTCTCAACAGAAAATGTATTTTCAGACCTTGACAAACAGGAATTTGATTTCAGACGCGAGACTGGAAATTCCCGTAAACATGTAAATCCACACCTTTTGCAATAAAAAATCTAAGGTTCCATTGTAAAACAAAATGTAACTTTAAAATAAATTTTCAATATTTTTGGCATATTCAGTTTCATAATCATTTAAGCTCATTAATTCAAAATTTTTGGTAATATTCAAAATTTTAGTTGTATTTATAACGTAATTCAAAATACAAAAAAAAATATGGCTTTTATTTGTCCATCAAAGGCAGACAGTGACCGAAGACGAGATGTCCTGTGTAAACTGAAAACTGTTGTTGATAAGTTAACGACGGAAGAAGGGCCTGTTCCTTTCCGCATGTGTCCACAAGCTGCACCTTGTTGTTGGCCGTGTTGTTGTTGCTGTCCAGCATCCAGTCCCGTGGAACAATCTGCCAAAGACGTGATCTGCAAGCCTCCGGAAGTAATGGTAGGCAATAAAAGTTTCAGCCTTTTCCATTTATAAAAATTTAGATTTTCAGGTGTGTTATAAAGTAAAAAAAGGCACTAAAACTAACGACAAAGAAACAAAGTCCAAAGCCAAAAAAGATGATGACTCAAAAGTGAAAGCATCCAAGTCGCGTGAGTTACGGGCAGGTATTTTGTACATTGGTTGCGATTGCGAAAAACGAAACGGTCTTCAAGACGATTGTCAAAGATCTGAATGTCATGGATCACCACCATGTTTAACCAAACCAAGTCCTACTTGCGGACCGAGTGAGTTTTCGAACGGAAAGCACCTGGGAAGAAAAAGTAATAAGGGCGGTGCAAACGGTGGCAGTAATGGAGATGGTGGAAATCAGGGTGGAAAAGATGACGAAATAGGCGAATATGAATGTTATCCTGCTGTTCTTGAAATAAACCCTACGTGTCCGTGTCCGCCTTAGAATAGAAATTTCCCAGCAAACCGTTGGTGGAACATGTTGACCGAATTAAAAATGCTGACTGCTGAGGCATCGGCTTAACTAACGAAGCAAATTTGCGAATGACTAAACATGTAAAAAATACTTGTTTGTAATGGGTTATTTTACGTTCAACTGTAATGTAGTGTATTTATGATATCCTAAAACAGCATGTGTTGGTCTCTGTAAATAACTAAATGCAACGATAAATAAATCTACCTTTCTGTTTATATGGATATTTCTGTTTGCCCTATGGGTAATTGTAATATTGATATTGTTGTTACATGATACACGAATAACATATAAATTGCTTGCACAGTTTCCTGTAAAATCCTGAAAGAATTGAAACTAGAGCAATAGTTATTAATACATAGGTTGTTCAGCATTGAACTAATTCGGAAGTACAATACACTCGCGACAATGTGAATAGAAAAAATCCGATGCTCTGCATACCGTTTAATTAGTGTTTAACTAACAAGCATGTAGCATGCCCCCAGAGAATCCCGAATACCATGACTACGTATACAGCCAAACTGTTTAGCCACAGTTAGCAAAGCTTCTAGCACGCACGGTGTTATACATCATACAGAACCGATCAACTGGGAGTTTATTTAAAAAATAGCTCAGACGCAAGAAAGGGGATTTAATCAAATTCTATTTTTAAAAAGCGTGGTTGTCAGAAACTGCAGGAAAACCCATGAACAAATACAAAACTAGTTCTCCAATTAACATGGATTCACGTGCAGAAATCAACAACAACTTTCCAACCTCAAATGTTTATGTGCTGTTGATTGTTGATTTGAAGGAGCGAGATCTAGGACGCGGTTTTCCAATGATCTCTATGCACTGCAGCCATCATTGGCTTATTGTACACCCGAACTAAGAATTTTGCCTATCTAGGGTAGTTCCAAGTCCAGTAGTGATTTTTAACATGGATTCACGTGCAGAAATCAACAACAACTTTCTAAACTCAAATGTTTATGTGCTGTTGATTGTTTATTTGAAAGAGCGAGATCCAGGACGCGGTTTTCCAATCATCTCTAAGCACTGCAGCCATCATTGGCTTATTGTACACCCGAAGTAAGAATTTTGCCTATCTAGGGTAGTTCCAACTCCAGTAGTGATTTTTAACATGGATTCACGTGCAGAAATCAACAACAACTTTCCAACCTCAAATGTTTATGTATTATTGATTGTTGATTTGAAAGAGCGAGATCCAGGACGCGGTTTTCCAATCATCTCTAAGCTCTGCAGCCATCATTGGCTTATTGTACACCCGAACTAAGAATTTTGCCTATCTGGGGTAGTTCTAACTCCAGTAGTGATTTTTAACATGGATTCACGTGCAGAAATCAACAACAACTTTCTAAACTCAAATGTTTATGTGCTGTTGATTGTTTATTTAAAAGAGCGAGATCCAGGACGCGGTTTTCCAATCATCTCTAAGCACTGCAGCCATCATTGGCTTATTGTATACCCGAACTAAGAATTTTGCCTATCTAGGATAGTTCCAACTCCAGTAGTGATTTTTAACATGGATTCACGTGCAGAAATCAACAACAACTTTCCAAACTCAAATGTTTGTGCTGTTACTATTCTAAAATAAAATTTACCAACTCTAGAAAAGTTGCTGGTCACTACAGCATATTTAAATTTGATACAGTCTAAATTAATATCGTATTAATGATTTTTTTT